>CM024245.1:13648607-13732660 GCA_013421045.1 Propylea japonica
TTCACGGCCGTAAGGACTGTGTCGAAAACGTGAGGTCGTACGGATTTGGGTTTCTGCGAATTTTCGAAATGAATTCTGCTTGGATGTTCCTCATCATGAGTATTCTGCCTTCAGTGAAATAGTGGGACATAGTTGACGATTATCTATCTATGTATCTGATGAAAGAATGCAACATGACAATACCACAGTTACATTAATATAATGATCTGGTTATGATATGAAGCTTACTTCGTAACGTACTACATCTCATCTGCGAACCTCCCTAGTGATGCATGATCAAGAAAGTAATCACTGAGAAAACTTCATGACATTGCTAAGTAAAAGAGATGATTGGAAAGGGAATACACCGACTATAATCTCAAAGAAAATACCGTAAAATGATATACAGATGGTTCCAAAACTCCTTACAGGAGCAGGCGCCGGGATAACGGGCCAAGCACCAAGTGTGCGCTGTCGCTGGGCACCTATATGAGCGTCTTTCAAGCGGAATCTTAGCTATTGAAAGATGTCTAGATATAAATGTAGAAAGAAACTCATCACTATATCACACATCAGAAGTGTGATATAGCCATACACTCAGATAGTCAAGCTGCTATTAAAGCACTGAGCTCCTACGTCATCGACTCTAAAATGATCAGAGAGTACCGAAACAAACTCAACGAGTTGGCAAGAAAAAATAAGTCTTTTTAAATCTGGGTTCCCGGCCACTCGGGAATCAGAGGAAACGAAGAGGCCAATACACTGCGGAAAGAGGGCGCACAAATGTCACTCATTGGCCCAGAACCCTTCTGCGGTTATACCTAAATGTATAAGAAGAGTTTCTGGAGAAGGAGAAAGCCGAGAGGGAAAAGCTCTGGCGGAGGAATCTCCTAGGGATGGATCATTCCACTGAGTTCCTTCGGAACTTCGAGACAGCGGGGTCCAAAAGATATCTGGATCTTGGCAAGAAGCAAATGCACCTCCTCACTGGCTTTCTTACAGGACATTGTCGCCTCAGGAAGCACCTGTTGAGGATGGGATTGTCGGACACTGACGAGTGTAGGTTCTGTGGGGAGGAGGAAGAAAACCCCATTCACCTAGTCACGGAATGCCTTGGCATTGCGAGCCTGAGGAAGGAATGCCTTGGACGAGAAACTTGTGTAAGAGTGAGGAACTAGCCTCGTAGAAGCCTTCACAGTATTAGATTTCATTAGATCTCTGGAACTGGAAGGCGAGCTGTGAAGTTTTTTTTGGCCAGACAGCTCTGTAAGGGGGCACAATAGACCTTAAGGTCGCAGTGAACTGTGACCCCTCTTTAAATAACTACTAAACTACTTCGTAACGTTAACTTTTACCTGATGGATGAGATTCTTAGACTAATTTCTCAGGGGAGGCTTGATTACCCCAGCAACAAAATTTCTAGTCAGGTTTTCAACAATATATTATAAAAAGAACAAGATGTACAAATCTAAATTCACAGTTCCAATCACAATCTCTCAAATTACATAAACTTATCACTACTTTTTTTATGGTGGGTCCGCTTCCAATGCACTATCTTGTCTTCTGTAGTGCCAGATGTTCTCGGTAATGGGATATGCTTCCAAGACGTCATCGATAGACTTTAGGGATGCTTCCAGATCTCTGTCATAAATTGACTTCCAGGCAAATGTAGGTACAGACAAATGTAGTAGTCGAAGGCAAATGTTAGTTTCAGCCAAAATTACTTAGCTTCAGCCCAAAGTTGAGCTTCAGCAAAAAATTATGATTCCGGTCAAAATTGTGGTTGCAATAATGTGGTCCAAGCCAAGGAATGTGGTACGGGGCAACAATGTGGTCCAAGCCAAGGAATGTGGTACAAGCAACAATGAGGTCCAGCCCAAGGAGCGAGAATAAATATTATTTATCTCCCAAACTAAAACTTAGAAATTCCACACGGAACATTCGGTGAAATCAGATGAAAATGCTTCACGATAACACTATACACGATAGATGCTTTCTCCTTCAGTAGAAAGCCGGAAAAGCAAACACGCAATATCTTCCAACTTCACATAAGGGCATTCGTCAGTTTTTTTATATAAAGAAATGAAAAGCTGCTTAATCAATACTGAAGAAACTTTGATAATCATGCTATATATGTAAAAGTAGACAAAAATGAACACTCCACATTTATATCTGTGAAGAGTTAGATTGTGTTAAAAAACCTTTTGAAGAAAACTTCTTGATGAAGTTCTTCCCAATGGGATACAAATTCCGAATGAAATATTCTTCATTGTAATTGTCACCACAAAATACATCAAGATTATTCAAATTAATATCATACCCTCATTTCAACCCCTAAAACCCTAAATGTTCTCTCAGTTGTAGAGGCTGTCCTGTGAATCGCCTGAAGGAATGCCCCAATCTGGAACAGCCATCAGCGACCTTGGGAATCCATTCTCAGTTTCGATTAGTTCCGTTCCAGCAAATTAATCTTGCGTTCTCTTGAGTTCTTGAATTGCCCAAACTTGAAAACTGTTATATCTGATTATGAGACCCTCGATGGGTTTAATCGAATGATATTTACTTTAACGAATGATTTTCTAAGGGTCACATCATATGTAATAGGAAAGTATCTGAATATAGCAGTCTAAAATTTCACGAAAATCTAGTTATTTTTTCTCTCTCTACAAGTGCAGGCCGAGCTACTCCAAGAAACGCTTGCCACTATCCTGAAATTAGATGCGCGCGCAGATTCAGTACAAGATATAACGTTTTGTTCTATTTGAATATACTGAAATAAGTACTCAAATTAGCGTTGTGGCGAGCGGCTATCACTCAGACATAGAGCTAGCTACCTATTGGCAAAGGGTAGAACATCAACAAGACTGGCATTCACCAAAATGAAACAGCGTTCTTTTTTTGGGCGAGCTATGATGGGGTTTCCTTCTTCGCGCGATGCCTTCCGGCCGAAAGTGTTGCCGATTGCTACATAATTAAAATCAAGGCCGTAGCCAGGGGGGTGTGGGTTTGGAGGTTCAAACCAAGAAATGTTTCATAGTTCTAGCGAAACTAGATTGAAGGGGTTGGCGCTTATGAATATTCATTATAGTGTGAAAATTGATGAAAATGAAGTGGTTGACCAATTCGCTAGAAAAAAAAAGACGGATAGACTTCAACTGAAGGAATTAGCCATAAAAAATATTGTTTGTGTTCTCACTGTTTCATTTTTAATACCTCTTCATATGTTGTTGGCACTATTTTGGAGAGTAAAACATTAAAAAACTCTATTAGTTTCAATGAAAGCACACATCCACACTAATTTCATATTGATTCATCCTGTAAGTATTGTTTGAGAAATAAATATTGTTTTAAGTTGGTTGGACTGAATAAAAATTAAATTCTGAAGCATATTTGAAAAATAGGTTCACTTAACCTAACCAGGAATATTTATGTTGAATATTGTTTCCGAAGTAGGAAAAGGATTATTGAATTCTTGAAAACAACAAATACTTGCTACAGAAAGCTACCCTCACAATTCCCGGCACCTACAAAGTCAATTGGCAAAATGTCAAAACCCCCTCCTCCCCGAAATTAATTCCTGGCTACGCCCTTGTCAGATTTTAACATAATTTTGATCCATTCTGATACATTTTTTCATTTTTTAACATAATTGATAATTTTAACATAATTTTGACAAATGTAAATTTTCAACGTTTTTTCATTGAAATAAAAAAATATCTTATTGAAACGCAACAAATTCTTTCTATATGTTGTTGTTTATTCATATTCATAAAATATTTTTCCTGATTTTTTTTATTTTTCTAGTTTTACTTTTACTTGTTTGAGTATTTTTCAAGACAATAAAAATTTTTTTTACTCCTTCATTAATTTAGTTCTCATTATAAGGCATTATAAGCCAATTAAAAATTCTAATATAATTTCTAATGAAATCTGATAATTTTGACAACGTGGTGACATTATTTCTCGCCAAGCCAGCGGCAACACTGCGAACTGAGGCCCAGTGGCCCATGATGGGGTTTACAAAGTGATAGTCGACGAGAAAGGGTTGAAGAGGTCCGGGAGGATTAAAGTTTTACGCTCACTTGGGCGAAAAATCGCGAGGCGTTGTTTTTCGCCGAAGCGGTTTGCATTTAATCAAACGGGTAGACGCTCACTCAGGAGAGCCGAATCGTTAGATGCGAGGCATATTAGACGTGCACTTGGACGAAGCGCAGCGCTTGGAAGGAACGCGTCCATTTCCGTTTTTCTTTAGCGTTGAAACAAATGGGTACACGCTCACCAAGGAGGCGAGTCGTTTGACGCGTGAATGATCTTTGGCGGATGTCCACGACAAACTTCTCGAGGCGGTTCTCAAGTAGGTAGTCGGCGGCCGGAATCGGGTTCGTGACCCAAGTTTGGGGCGCTAGATTCCCAACTCAAGGATCATTTGAGATTTTTATGGAAATTTGTACTCGAATTATGTCCATGGAGAAATAAACAGTTATTTTTGTATTTGTGTGAAATGAGTTTGTTTTCAATGGCTCATGAGAGTGTTAATTAGAATTCTCTTGATAGAGTTCTGGAAAAACGAATTTCATATACAAGCAATAAATTTTTCACATTCCTTATGGAAAGGTGTACCAATTCCCAGTAGACGATCCAGTGTACCTTGTAAGGGCTGAGCATTGATTCTTCAAAAGGATACCGATCTGTTTTGACATAATTATAAAATCCATGCCATTTTCCGATAATAGATCCAAAAAATAGAACGATAAATAAACACGCAAAACGTCAATTATTTTTTTCAGTTCCTCAACAGCTCCGCCCAAATTCCACCTTCCCAATAAAGATCGCATTAAATAGAATGACAAACTGCATTAGCTGCTATAATCGACATTCAGCACAAAAGGATTAAAACTGTCCACGGGGCAAAAATAGCTTCCGACCTCAAAGCCGGAGCAGGGCCTGGTCCTGCGTGACCATATCTCAATCAGAAAACGATTTATAATCGCTGGACGCACTCCCTTTGTTCAGAAACGCACAAAGATAAACCAGTTTCGGCGGTCAATGGCCAACCGCGATTTATATTCGCGACTCGGCTTTTTTCCCGGACAACAGTCCAAGGAATCAAAGGTTGCCAAGGTCGGAGATCGTCGGGAACTAGAGAAATGAGGAATTGATGAAAATTGATGTTCCCTAAGGCTCTTCTGCCGACATCCGGGAATAATTCACCTCTAATATTCATCCCAGGGGCGCGAGATCTAATGAGCAGCTGTTACGTCAGCTCCTACTTCAGACTTTTCGATCTCCTGGGAGGTTGACAACTTCGATTGAATTTGTTTGATATAGATTCTGGATTTTTAATCGAATGTTGTCTGTTGGCAAAGGCTGTAATGAAAATGTGAGAAATGCAGCTTATTTGAAACCTCAGTTTGAGATGCTTTCACGCATTTGTTTACGCAGCCAAGTAGAATCTGTTTATGAACGCGAACAACAATTGGCGTTGCGAACTTGTGCTTACTCTGAGTTTGAAACAGTTCGAGATTGAATTTCGATCGGTGATCGGTGAATATTATGTTTCTTAAAGGAAGATACCAGTCTCCTAGGAATTTGACAATTTTCAATCCAAACTATTTGTGCTGTAATATGGATTTAAATCGAATAATTGACCTCTAAAATTCATCCCAAGTCCGCGCGAAATCTAATAAGCTGTTACGTCAGCTCCTACTTCAGACTTTTCAATCTCCTGGGAGGTTGACAACTTCGATTGGATTTGTTTGATATATGTAGATTGTAGATTTTTAATCGAATGATGTCTGTTGGCAAACGCTGTAATGAAAATGTGGGAATGGCAGATTATTTGAAACCTCAAACCTAGAGATACCATCACGCATTTGTTGACGCAGCCAAGTAGAATTTGTTTATGAACGCGAACAACATTCAGCGTTGCGAACTTGTGCCGTATCTTTCTCCTACATATGAGGTAATACTGGCCAGCCATTGGAATTCTGGCTGGCTAGTATTACCTCATTTCATTAAAATGAAATGAATAGGGTTATATTAGTTTTCATAGATACCACGCAATTGTAAAAAAAAACAACAAGGAATAGTCAGAAGCTGCATTAAATGATAGTGAAATGGGTTATCAAAGAGACAAGCGGCTACAAAATTTACATTGTTTTTTAACAAAAATAATCTCTGTTCCATCATATTCTAATAATAATACGGCAAAACCTGAAAGTAAGTATTGTAAATAACATTCTGCAAGTTTGATTTATCCACCTTTTAGAGAAGCTAAAAAACGCGAAAAGACATTTTTTTTATGAAAAACTCGAATTATAATGAGGAAGTTAAGAGAGACAAGAATAAATACCTATTTGAGGAAAACGATGATTTCGACAAGGATGTCAATGAAGATATTTGTGTTGTGTGCGGAGAATTCAGATAGAATGAAGAAGTTTGGTGGCCCAATGGATACTCAAAGCCTGCACTGATACAACGAAGCAAAAGAGATTTATATGCGATGTTTATTTGTGAATTCTGACCGGTATTAACCCATCTTTGCGGGAAATCACGGCCATAACATCCTTCATTTTTAATTTTTTTTTATTTTAAGGCTTGCTTCACAAAGTTTTTCACAACTCAAGTTAGTCGAGCTTATTGTCCTGTTCAATTTTTTCCTATTTGGACCTTTAAAACACTACCATGATATTATTATCCAATAATCTACCATTCACTGTAATAATTTCAAACCCAATTAGATAATTCAAAAATAATGAGCTTTTGAAATTAAAATTGGTAAGAATCTAATTAACAATTTCAAACAATTGGTAATAAAAATAATAGACTTACACATCTCCCTTCCTAGAACCCACGTCTCCAAAGCGGTATTGACCTCCACCAATACAGTGGCGTGCACACTAACAGAACCATGAGGGTCGGCCACCGCGAGATTCACCAGAAATATTGGTGCTGTTCCTCATGTCTTTAGTCTTAAAAATAACTATGGGCACCATTACGTTGCCGATAACACCTAAACACATAATTACGATGCAGAACACCATGGAAATGATCCTCAGGTACGTCGGGAAGACCGGCGTCTTGTAGGTAGTGAAGGTCAGGTTGGTTCCATTGGGAAAGGTACCATTGAGGAAGAAGTCATCGTCTGTGGTGGAGAGGTAGAGGTAGTTGCTGGTGGTGTCATTGAGGTCGGCTGTGGAGGTCGGATGGAAGGATGAAGTGGTCGCAGGTAAGGCTAGCAGTGTTGAAATCATATCAACATCTTCGTCGTTACGTTGTGCGAAGGCGATATTTCATCATCTGAAAAAATAAAATAAGTTAATGGTGTTTACGTGTATGACGAAATAGTGAAATCAAATTTTTGTCAACAGGGACATGAATGAAAGAGCAAAGATATACTAACTAACAAAGAAACTGCAACACCCAGAAGAACCATTTTCAATTAATTTTTTTTGCGAAACATAGATAGTATAGCAAAAGGTAAATGATTGAAATTCGAAGAAAAAACGGAGGGTTTACATTTTTTTCAAATAAAGTTGTCAATAATGTATTTGTCCATTGCGATTGTCTCTACACTTTCGAACACGTTTTGGCATTGATGCAATAAGATGGTCTATTTCTTCTTAAGGGATACCATCCTAAGCTACCTGTATTTCATGTCTAGAGCCACCAAGTTCCGTGGAGGCTGGGGTAAATTTTCAAGCCTTCTACCCATGGTTCCAAAACATTCCTAGGTCGGGTGATCTGGGCCGACAGGGCAATGGGCAAATGATGCGCATAGATCGCTTCAAAAAAGTTTGAACCAACTCTGGCAACAGGAGGTCGAGCATTATCTTGCTGAATTATTGAATTCCGAGCCTGTCAGAAAAGGCGATCTGATGCCATTACACCTTCTGTTGACGTTTTCTACATCACTGTAATCGTTGCCGGTTATGCTCAAACGTCAGGGGTAACACAAAGAGGGGTCGATAATGCTGTAGTTCAAAAGACCTTATACGATGATAAATCGTTGGAACAGTTACAGGAGGGCCTTGTTCTGCTAACTACTCATCACCTAAAGATCTAGTTGTAGCAGATCGGTCTCTAATATTCATAAGTTCCAGATATCGATCTTCTATTTCTTTTGTGCTCTTTCGACGTCCGGTGCCTACTCTTCTTCGAACTCAGCCTTTGTCAAACAACCCTTGACAATAACACATAACAATAGTTACATTTCTGTTCGCACTGTTAGCTTTTTCTCGAAATGACAACCCCTCCTCCTGTAGACTAATAATTTGAGCTCTTTCAAATTCCGCGTACATGTACTCTAGGCATTTCAACAACAACTAAAAATCAACTTGGAGTCTCCTTGAACAGCTGATTTGTTTTGAAATTAAAAAAAATTTGCGAAAAACGACCACAATATTCAAGTAACAAAAAATGTTTTACATGAAAAAACCTCCATGATTTTTTGCTGGTTCATTGTTTTCATTCCAGTTATACCTACTGATACCTACTCTAGTGATTGATAGGGTAGCCCATGAGGCTATACTCAGAATATCAAAGGAAGGTACAGGTATTGAGAAAATAAAGAATCAGAGACTCTGGTTCTCTCTGAACAATTACATATCATCTGCGAACCTCCCTAGTGATGTAATGATCAAGAAAGTAGGCACTGAGAAAAACTTCAGGACATTGCTAAGTAAAAAAGAGAAATGGGAATGGGAATACACCGACTATAACCTCAAAGAAAATACCGTAAAATGGTATACAGGCCAAGTAACAAGTGTGCACTGTCACTAGACTCCTGTATGAGCGTCTTTCAAGTGGAAATCTTAGCTATCGAAATATGTCTAGACATAAATCTAGAAAGAAACTATCAGAAGAGCGATATAGCCATACACTCAGATAGTCAAGCTGCTATTAAAGCACTGAGCTTCTATATCATCGGCTCAAAGATGGTCTGAGAGTGTCGGAACAAACTCAATGGGGTAGACAATAAAAATAAGGTCTTTAATCTGGGTTCCCAGCCATTCGGAAATTAAACTACACGAAGAGGCCAATACACTCGCCAAAGAGGGCGTACGAATGTCACTCATCGGCCCAGAACCCTTCTGTGGTATAGGTTAATGTACCTGAAAGAGGATTTTCTGGGGAAAGAGAAAGCCGAGAAGGAAAAAATCTGGCGGAATATCCCAGGAATGGATCATTCCACTAAGTTTCTTCGGAACTTTGAAACATCAAGATACAGAAGATATCTGTATCTTGGTAAGAAATAATCACACCTCCTCGCTGGCTTTCTTACAGGACGCTGTCGCCTCAGGAAGCACCTGTTGAGGATGGAATTATCGGACACTGACGAGTGTAGGTTCTGTGGGGAGGAGGAAGAAACCCCCGTTTACCTAGTCACGGAATGATTTAGCATTACGAGCCTAAAGGGAAAGTGATTTTAAGATAAAGAAAAAATGACAAACAAAAAAATTCTTTGTCTTTAAGGTTCTGTGAGCCTATAAATTGAGGATTGTTTTCATTTCGATGATTGCTATTTTCAATTTATCTATGTTTCAAAAATAAAGAGAAAGTGCCTAGGACGAGAAACTTGTAAGAGTGAAGAACTAGCCTTGTTGAAACCTTCACAGATATTGGATTTCATCAGATCTCTGGAACTGGAAGGTAAGCTGTGAAGGGTGTATTCAGAACAGCTCTGTAAAAGGACATAATAGACCTTGAGGTTGCAGTGAACTGTAACCCCTTTTTAAACTATAACTATAACTAGCCAAGCCATTTATTCAGTACTTAATTCAAATAGACAGCCGCAAGTGACACCTCAGTTTCCTGACACTTTTATTGAGATTTATCTTTCGAGTAAACAGAGTCCATTCATTCACCAATGAAAACCAAATTTCCACCGACACATGACCACTAATCACACACTTGTCAGTGGTATCAATCATCGCTTTAAATCTCCCAAAATAATCGCTCCGAAATATCTTCCAAATCGTTACTAATTAGTGCAGATATCTGTCCTGAAGCTGGAGATTTCATCTAGTTGGCAACGGGCTGAATAACTGATGACACCGTTTGTCAAAACTTATTTACATTACGGAATTAAAAGCTTTCGTTTCCAACGAGGTATTATAATATTTTTTCTACGATACTCTCTGCGACTTATTTCGGGACACTGTGTGTATATTTAGAGTTACTTGTTCGATTTTTCTACACGATGTTATTCCGAGAGCGTAAGATGAATTAATTTGTGAAGGCTCTATTATTTCTGTACTCTGCTTTGTCTTTTCAGTTTCTAATGGAGTCAGATCAACTGTTTTTTTTGTAGAACTTAATTTAGTAAGACTTTTCCGAATATATTCGAAACTAGAAATCCAAACCAGTACGATGATTTGATTCGGAAAAAGCAAATTTATTATTTTGACAGTTTTTGAGCGCTCATTCTACTGAAACGAGTGCAATATCGTTTTGTCCAAATGTCTGTAATTTTCGAATTTTGAGCCGAAAATCCGTGGAGACGTACGGCCGGCCATTAGCACAATAACTATCGAAAGGATTGTCCTAGAGACTTGAAAATTTCAGGATGAGTTCGGAACCCTAATGCCTCGGCTAAGTTTGTCAAACAGTCAAATCATACAGGGTGTTCCATAAAATATGGCATTTCAAAATTTTTGTTCCCCAATATCTCAGACAAAACGAAACTAATCGAAATGAAATGTTACGGCCAAATGCAAGATGATGGCCAAGGGTGAACAGAACCATAAAAAATTCAATTGGAATATTGAAAAAAAAATCATATTTCCATAAAAAGATATTTGATTCGAGTGAAATTAATTTCGTGGAAAGAGACCGATAAACTGAATTTTAACCAAAAATTTCGAGGTCATAGTATTAACAGAAACCATAAAAAATTCAATTGTAATATTGAAAAGATGAATCTTTATATTCCATAAAAGGAAGGAAAAGCCTTCAGATGTTAATTAATTTGGTGGCTTATGTTATTGTGTCATCTATAGTTCAAACTGGAACACTAATTGAATCAGGCCTCATCACAAGTAAGTCAGTTACTATTCATACCTACTATATTTTGACGGTTTATGGACTGTATTTTCTTGAATGTCTAATGTATTTATATAAACATAAAACTGTATTCTTAACAAATAATACAAATACGACATATAATACAAGAACAGCAAATATTAATTTTCCATATCATCTATTGTCTCGTTCTGACAAAAATCCTTCCTATATGTATGTGAGAATCTTCAATAAATTACCAAATAATCTCAAAATTATCAGTTATCAAAAACATTTTAGAGTTGAAACCAAGAAATTTTTAGTGAAGCTAGAGCCATATTGTTTAGAATTTAGATGACTATTTAGGTGCAAATTGAATTTTTTTCTTATTATAATTGAGGACACTATTTCATTTTGTGGTTGCTTGCATCGGAATATACACTACTGGAAAAAATTAAAGGATCAAAAAAAATTCCAAATTTTTCGGCCATTTTCAACATGCCGTAACTTTTTTTTTTTTATTTAATATAAAAAAAGGAATTGTAGCTCCAAGTGTCTAGTTTTTGAATTAGAACTTCAAAAATTTTAAGTTTCAGTGGTTTTCGAGTAATGATAGAAAAATCAGCAACAAAGAAATTCACAAAATTTTACCACTTTTTTTCTTCTTGTCTATGAGCGTGGAAATTTTATTCTTGCATAATCGTTATAATGATGGGATACTTTTTTAATTCAGCTTTAATTTATTTTTTGATTGACCTCAATACGTCCACTTCTCGCCGAGATATCGGTCTTCAAATGGAAATTGATCCATTTGTCTTTGATTATCGATTTCTCAGCAACCAATGATCGCACAAAAAATTGAAGGATGGTTTCAAGACCTTAAATGAACTCTCATCAATGAACATCCATTGCTTATTCATAGAATTTTTTTTTCTTCTTGTCGCATCAATATAAAAATTCAACAAAAAAAGGGCTTTTGGAGGTTTCTTGGAAAATCTACCGCTGGATCGAAAATGTTGAGGAAACCAATAATGTTAAGTGTGACTTTCACAGTTCAATATGTTGATAAAAACCTTACGATGAGCCAACTCAAATCAGCGAGCCGTTTTTTTTGTTTGACTCGATTGAATTTTCGAAAAAAAATAAGGATCACGTTTTTCGCTCTCAGAAGCTCATAACCTTTAAAAAAGGCAAAAAGAATTTTCTCGAGCTTTTTCCACATTTTAATTTCAGATAGAACATAAATTTAAAAAAAAATTAAATAAACTAACAAATTTTCTGTGAATCCTTCAATCTTCGGTTTTGTGTAACCCACCATCAGTGACAAAAATGGATCCTTTTCCATTTGAAGACCGATATCTCGGCGAGAAGTGGACGTATTGAGGTCAATAAAAAAATAAGTTGAAGCTGAATTAACAAAGTATCCCACCATCATAACGATTATGCAAAAATAAAATTTCCACTCTCGTAGACAAGAAGAAAAAAAGTGGTAAAAATTTTGGAAATTTTTTTGTTGTTGATTTTTCTATCATTACTAGAAAACCACTGAAACTCAAAATTTTTGAAGTTCTAATCCAAAAACTAGACACTTGGATCTACAATCTCCCTCTTTTAAATTCCTTGTACGACCATTCCTCTCAAAGTTACGGCATGTTGAAAATGGCCGAAAAATTTGGATTTTTTTTTGATCCTTCAATTTTTTCCAGTAGTGTAATTTGAAATAAATATGTTCATCTATCTTTCTATCTATATTCGTTATCCCGCCATCGTGAAGCTCATCCTATTTCCCAATCATCTCACTAAACGAGAAGACCAGAAATCGATAGGTGTTTATCTTCCTTTGATAGTGGCGTGGAAAACTATTAACGAATTGGAGGAAACTGTTAGTCAATTAGCGGCTGTCTGCAGTTGCACAATTTCCCTGATTCGACTCCTCCTTTTAATTTTCGGACAAACGTATGTTTATTTTCGATTTCGGTTGCGGTGATGGTGATAAGTCGCATTTGGTTCGTTGAAGAGTTAAACTTGACGTGTTCCCACAGGAAGCATTGCAAAATTGACCTAGATGCGGGAGCAAAAAGTGTCATATTAAATCCGAAAGTTTTCCTAGAATTGCAATGTGTAGACCGTTGGATTAATTTGAAAAGGCTCAGGATGATCAGTTTTGGGGCCCTGGTTCCTAAAGAAACAAAGTGCTATAGTTTTGTCCAAACATCATCACAGTAGGTATGATTGAGTTGTTTGGAAGAAAGAAAAAAAGTTGCTGATTTGGACTTGACCCACATCAATTCTGAACAGTTCAATTAGGCAGCCACTTTCATCTGCCATTGCCATCTGTTTCCATTCCAGCGGTCATTTTTTGATGCCAATTTTTTGGGGCCTTCAACAGTGCCGAACTTGTTATTATACTCATCCAGAAATAAAATCCTTGATATCAGTACCCTCATTGATCAACATCCATTTCTGTATTCTATTTTTATGAACACCAACATAATATCACTCTTCCTTCATCGATTTATAGTTTCAAAGTTAGAACTTTTACTCGTTACAAAGATATTGACGATTCACCGACGACCAATAAGTTAGTACTTAATTTCGGGCTTGAATAGGTAAGACAAGTATAGACAAGCCTGGTTGAAATCAAATGAACCAATAGCGGAATGTTGAATAGCAGATGGTGTTAAACATTGATAATGTCTTTGATCCGGTGTTGAACCGTATACGTTAAACGGAGTTTTTAAGGTTCACCACTGTCAATTTGTTCAGAGTTAACACCATTCGGTGACAAATAGTTGCACTATTCCAAGTTGTACAATTCACTCCGTCAAATTTTTTACTGTGTAACAGGCGCGGTGTTCCAATTTAATTTTGGAACATCTATGTTTAGTCTTGTGTAAACTGAAATCTATCAAAGATCATTGAAGTTAAGCATTTTACTATTTTAATTGGTTTATATATTTATATTTAACTCGATGAAAATTGTTTTTTCAATATAAACATCGAGTTACTCTTTTGGCATCATGTTGACAACCTGAAAACACGTTGGTCACGTTTTCACTGTAAAAAGTTTAAACGACTTTAAGCAATTACCACTGTAATTATCACTTGCAAGGACATAATACTTTCCGAAAAAATACTTTCTGGAAAACATTTTTGACGATCTTTCACATTGAAGCCAAAATAGACAACAAATTGCTGAATGTTCCGATGTTTCCGGACCTCCAGTACAAAAATATTCTGAACTACCTTAAAACTTTTTTGAAATCAGCTTATCCTCGTATCTCCCAAAGTTTCACATGGTTCAGCAAGGAAATTGTTAAGGAATCTGTGTGCTATTAATGCAGGTATGTATGATTACAGTACTCATTACAATTGTACAAAGAAGAAATACAATAATATTTTCATGTTTCCTAAAATATCGCTGGACTGGATTGGCGCCAAACTACCTACATATTGTATGTATGACAGATAATAAATGAATGACCTAATAAATAATAACAAATGACGACATTAGTCATTTCGGACAATCCATGGAGCAGAAGAATATTAAATTTTCGCCCATAACAATTTTTCAATCGAAAATCGACCTACTCTTGTACCAGCACATTAAATATTACTACCTTGAAATTTATTTCATTAAAGACTCGAATGTCACATAATCATTTTGCAACTTCACACCTTTCAACAACAGAAAACCATGTGCTATAAATAAAAAATTCCTTGAAACATGGATCTTCAAAATTCAGAAAAAATTCTCAAAACGAATGTGCGAAGTCTGGGAGAAATATCAAAACCAGTCTATATGATGAGAATAGGCCAGATTATTAGAAATTGTGTTATTTCGAAAAGTAACGAATTATAATCCAATAATCAATTATTCGAAAAACTCACTTATGAAGTGATTCTTGGAGTCATCTTAAGAAAACGACATGTGAACGTAAGTCGTAAACGTTCTCTTCTAGTTTGATCATTTTTTTATTATAGATCTGAATCTTTTTTCATTCATACATTTTCATGGCTAAAATTTAATTTCTCTGCATTTATAATATATTCTAAAGCCAATATTATAGAAATCCATATCTATACTCCGTTCAGTCCGTTCATGAAAGGTTGAGCACATAGTAGGCGTTTCTTTATTTATTTGAAGTTGGCAGTATTTACTGTCATAGAGTAAAATGAAGTCAACGTTGCCGAAGTACTCGTCCTCGTCCGACGAGCTTGCGAGTTATCAGGAACTCTATGCAAGATTGACAACATTGCGTATCAATCTGACAAGAAAATAAAGAACATAACCTAAAATTTAATATACACAGTGGAATATATCAAATTGTCATGGCCAACCGACGGCTCAACCTTTCGTGAACGGACTATTATAATTACGAATATCATCAGAATTTAGGTATTGTAGAAATGCTAACGCTAATCTCATCTTGTAGAAATTCTTCTCAAATACTCGAATTATTATTTTGAAAGCGAATCCGATATTGGTCTGAATACTTGAATTTTTCACGGTTATTTTTGAATTTCCCTTTATTAAAATCCATATATAACACGAATTTCAATCGAATTCGATACATGCAGAAATACTTAGGTATACTAATGCAAACTAGTAGAAATTCTTCTCAAATACTCGAATATTATTTCGAATGCGAATCTGATATGAATATACATATACGGTTTTGTATTCTCGAGAATTCTACATTACTTCTGAAACATCTGAAAATTTATTTCTTCCAATATCAACGTGAACCTTATTGTTCAATTCTGAGTTAATGTAGTTAACATGATGAAATATTTATTTCAAATAATTTTCCTCAATCACACAGACTGGTGGGTAGAATTAACTTATTGCAAAAACATTGGTATTAGTTTGTCATCTTGAAACCAACTTGGTAACGAAAAATAATGAAAAAATCTACCCTCCTCGTAATACAACAGGTATGAATTTTGAAACACAAAGTCTTTTAACAAATTTTCACACATCAAATATATCAAAAAATTAAAAAAGGACACTTGAATTAGTTCGATGTCACTAGCTTGAAATAAGTTTCAGTCATGAAAACTTAAGTTTCCAGAAAATTGCCGAAAAATCTATCCAACCATTCGCGATCAGAAGACCTGTATAGCGGCCATAGCGACAGACTTGAGTTCCGCGAGCTTTGAAATCGCACTGACAGTGTATTTTCTGAATAACCGCTTTTTCATTTCTTTCAGTTTGATAAATTTTTTTATTATAGACCTAAATGATTTTTTTAATCGATGAATATCCGTTTAATTTTTTAAGGTTATTGTTGAATTTCCCTTCATCAAAAACCATATTTAATCACGAATTTCAATCGAATTTGAGACATTGCAGAAATACTTATACTAATTCAAACTAGTAGAAATTCTTCTCAGATACTCGAATATAATTTCGAATGCAAAACTGATATTCATATGAAAAGATTCGTTTCTGTGTTAATCATCTGTGCCTAAAGATGACTATCAAGAGTTCTCTATTTACGTCATCATTTCTTATTTCAGTCTGATTAATTTTTTATTACAGACCTAAATAATTTTTAAGATTAATAAATATCGTTGAAACCTCGGTTGAAACTGAATATTTCTGCATTCAGAATATATTCAAAAGCCAATACTATCAAATTCCACATTCTGAATACCAATTTCTATAGAATTTGAGACATTATAGGAATGCTTATACTATAATCTCATCTAATTCTCAAATATGTACTAGAATTGTTATTTTGAAAGCGAACCCGATATTGCTCTGAATGAGCTGCACTTATATTTGGATTTTTTAATTTTCGAGAATTGTTCATTTACTTCTGAAATATCTGAATAGTTATTCCTTTCAATGTCAGCGTGAACCTTATTGTTCAATTTTGAATTAAATGAAGTTAATATTATGATGAAATATTTATTTCAGACAATAGAATTAATTCATTGCAAAAACATTGGTGTTAGTTTTTCATCTTGAAACCTACTTGGTAACGAATAAAAATGAAAAATCTAGCCTTGAACCTCCTCGTAATACAACAAGTATGAATTTTTAAACTTCACACAGTCTTTCAACAAATTTTCACACACCAATATATCAAAAAATTAAAAAAGGACACTCAAATTAATTCGGTGTCACTTGCTTGAAACGACTTTTAGTCATGAAAACTTAAATTTCCAGAAAATTGCCGAAAATATCAATCCAACCATTCGCGATCCTGTAGCGGCCGTAGCGACAGACTAGAGTTTCGCCAGCTTTGATATCGCACTGTGTATTTTCTGAGTAGCCGCTCTTTCATTTCTTCCAGATTGATAAATTCTTTTATTATAGACCTGAAAAATTTTTTCAATTAATAAATATTCGTTTGATTTTTTTGGTTATTGTTGAATCCCCCTTTATGAAATTCCATATGTAATCACTACTTTCAATCGAATTCGAGACATTGCAGAAATACTAATTCAAACTATTAGAAAATCTTCTTCTCAGATACTCGAATATTATTTCGAATGCGAATTTGATATTCATATGAAAAGCTTCGTACTGCGTTAATCATCTGTGCCTGAAAATGACTATCAATTAAGAGTTCTCTATTTACGTCATCATTTCTTATTTCAGTTTGATTAATTTCTTATTATAGATCTAATAATTTTTAAAATTATTAAATATCCAGTTAGATTTTTATCGTTGAAATTGAATTTTTTTGCATTCAAAATATATTCAAAAGCCAATATCATCAAAATCCACATTCTGAAAACGAATTTCAGTTGGATTTGAGACATTGTAGAAATGCTTGTACTAATCTCATCTTGTAGAAATTCTTCTCAAATACTCGAATTATTTTGGAGAATTCTACATTTACTTCTGACACAGCGAATGTCTGATTTTGACATTCGCGAATGCAAATGCGAATGCGAATGTAGAAGTGTTCGAAAGGATGAATAATTGTTATTTTTTTGAGAAAGAAGTATGTATTATGTTTGAGAGTTTATACATTTCTTGTTTGTTTAGATTATACAGTGTGTTTGGTCATGAGTTAGCGATAATTTGAGATCATCAAATATACCTAATATCGACAAAAACACCCAAACTTGAAAGTTTATCCCCTTAGATTTGGAGTAGCCCCCACTTTAAATTTACTTTTTTATTTTCGTTGACCCTTCCAAATAATACCGATTTCTTTGGACATAAAAGTCCTACAGATGTGAAAAAATGGTTTTTGAAAGATGATACCACCACCTTTCATTGAAGTATAACAATATAAAAACATTCAACTTGAAAACGCCATAAAAAATTCGTTAGAAAAGTTCGTAGTGAAATATGTACTGATTTTCTCAGTGAATCCGCAATAGTACAAGAACTAGCACATTGAAGTATAATTTTTTTTCAAAGATTTAACACGCAAGGATATTAGCTACAAAACAACACTCACATCATTTCTGTAAGTTACATAATTTGAGAAAATGGCTGTTCGAACATGACCTTATCAAAATTGATAAAATAAAAAAACCTCAGTACTGTACTTTCGTTAATTTTCAATGATAAAACGAACAAATTAATCATAAAAATTGCTCCAAATGGCCGCCTCTGCTCTGTAGACAGGCAGTGGCCTTCATAAATTATCACTAACTCATGACCAAACACACTGAATTTATAATTTAATGTAGAAGAATATAGTTTTTGATTATTTATCATATTTTTGAGTTTTATTCAAGATGATGATTATTTAAACATTTAAAAGTTATATAAAGAAATACTGATAAAAGTTTCATAGATTTGTTTTTGTTAGTTCCGATTGCACACAATTTTTGTGTTGTTAGTTTTTTCAAAAATATGCGAATGCGAACGCGAATGCGAATATTCGTTACAACTCTAGACTTCAATCATTAACATGATGCTGAAATATTATTTTATTTCAGACAATTTTCCTCAATCATAGACAATTGGATAGAATTATCATAGCGCAAAAACATTAGTGTTAGTTTTTCATCTTGAAACCTACTTGGTGACGAAGAAAAATGAAAAATCTGGTCGTGAACCTCCTCGTATTACAACAGGTATGAATTTTAAAACTTCACACAGTCTTTTCACACACCAAATATATCAAAAAATTAATAAAGGACACTCAAATTAGTTCGATGTCACTAGCTTGAAACGAGTTTCAGTCATGAAAACTCAAGTTTCCAGAAAATTGCCGAAAAAATCTATCCAACCATTCGCGATCTGAAGTCTTGTAGCGGCCGTAGTGACAGACTAGACTTCCGCGAGCTTTGAAATCGCACTGACGGAGAGTTTTCTGAATAGCCGCTCTTTCATTCAAGTCCACTATCTATCCGTCCGTGTTTTATCAGCGACCAATCGCGTGGCTGCTTGCTATTGCGCAAGCACATCGACCACGCGGTTTCAGGAGGCGATGAATCACCTTTGTTTTTGTTTCAGATTTCGCGGAGGATACGATTTGAACCGCGAATTCTGGGATTTTGGAAACTGTGATTTATATGGGAACTCGTGGACGAAGGTGAATTAATTGCTCGCTGTTATTTATCGCGACGTTATTCTGAATTATTGTTGCTTTAAAATGAGTTTTAGAATAATAACAGAAATAGGGAGATTGGTATATACATAGTAAATTACTGTGTTCTAGTCCAACTTATTCGTCATTATGCTTTTGTAATATCTAGGTTTGAAGTATTCATCAGGTGTACAACTCAGTTCCCGCTTATTCTTTGATTCTGAAAAAGTGCTCATGAGCTTTTGTCTTCAATCATAACATGTGCCTCTTTTGTTTGGTGGTCCAAAACTGAATGAAGAACAAATTTGCAGAAGCTGTATCAACATCAAAAGCTGATTGTCTTGGCATTCATTTCTGGTGGTTAGCACCCTGCTACACATACAGGGTGTTCTGATTTGTTTCCAACAAACTGAAATGGGTGATAGATCACATCATTTTAAGCGAAAAAGTTCTTATGAGCATGGGTTCGGAAATGCTTCGTTTCCGAGATACAGGGTGTTTAAATTGGAAAAATAATAATCCTTTGATGAAATTTCGTATTCAGAACACTTAAAAACAACAAACAAAACAAGCATACCACTTCTACTTATCAGCGGGCAATAGAAAATCCGCATTCATTCCGCCTTAGAAATTTTCAAAACGAATTTAAATTAAATAGTTGAATGGGAAGTTTTGGGACCCTTCGGCTTTAAATGCATTTTTCTCTGAAACGATTGCTCCTAGCGACTTCGATTTAGTATACCTTCTTCAATAAAAAACCATGCGAGAATCGATGTTTTGAGTCCAAAACGGTGTACAGGGTAGCTCAAAGAATTTGCAACGGTTTACATGGGTTGAAATGGTTGCTGGTGTCGCCCTCTAGAAAATACAACTAAATCGAACGCAAATCTGAATTTATCGCTCCAAAAAACCCCTGTATACGATTTTCATGAAAGGATTTAGAAGCAGTCAAAACATATTAAAGAGAGCGCGGAATGATTTTTCCAACTTTAACACCCTGTATCTCAGAAACGAAGCATTTCCGAACTCATGTTCATAGAAACTTTTTTGCTTAAAATGATGCGATCTATTACCCGTTTCAGTTTGTCGGAAACAAATCAGAACACCCCGTATATGTGAAAAAAGTGTCTTCTAATGTGTGAATCTTATGGGTCGATTACATTGAGATACTTTACAAGCTGCTACTGAGCGAATTTAGGAGGGCATGAATCAGTTTGTTAGATTGTGATGTTTACACACAAAACAACAAACAATCCAGCGATTCACTTTAGGTTTATGTTTGTATCGTTGTCAAGGTCAAGGATCTAAGATAGATGTTAATAGTATATTATTCAATGAGCGGTAATGCAGGTCAAAACACACGCAGATGAGTTTTGCACCACGAGCCGTTAGGCGAGTGGTGTAATTCATCAAGTGTGTTTTGAGCATTACCGCGTATTGAATACTATACTTTATCCACGACTTCATCAGTAAAATTCGAATAA
Source organism: Propylea japonica (assembly GCA_013421045.1). Taxonomy (NCBI): domain Eukaryota; kingdom Metazoa; phylum Arthropoda; class Insecta; order Coleoptera; family Coccinellidae; genus Propylea; species Propylea japonica. The sequence continues at coordinate 13,669,579 of CM024245.1, forward strand.
ATCTGCATTTAAAAATTTTTGAACAGTTGTCAAAAGCATTGACAACATTTCGTCAAACCTCTGTACTCTGTGGTCGGGAATCAAATCAGAGTCTCTAATCAATCAAGTACTTTGGCAACTTCAAAAATTCACGTTTTCCAAAATAATCTGGAATGAATCGCTAGAACGTTATCTTGATGGCTGAAATAGAGTTCCGGATCGATCCTACTTTTTATTCATTTTTTTTGTAAGCAATTTCATTCTTCCTAGGCACAGAACATACAATATAATATTCTTAGGTATTTTTATTAGCGGGAGTTATGAGCGGGTGTTATTATAATAACACTCGCTTTTCGGTTCATAGACATGTCTACGGTTGTGTAATGGTAGTCATAACACAACCGTAGACATGTCTATTTACCGAAAAGCGAGTGTTATAATAACACCCGCTCATAACTCCCGCTAATAAAATACCTAGGAAGAATGAAATTGCTTACAAAAAAAAATTAATGAAAAGTAGGATCGATCCGGAACTCTATTTCAGCCATCAAGATAACGTTCTAGCGATTCATTCCAGATTTATTTTTGGAAAACGTGAATTTTTGAAGTTGCCAAAGTACTTGATTGATTAGAGACTCTGATTTGATTCCCGACCACAGAGTACAGAGGTTTGACGAAATGTTGTTAATGCTTTTGACAACTGTTCAAAATTTTTTAAATGCAGATTAATTCGAATTTTACTGAAGAAGTCGTGGATAAAGTATAGTATTCAATTCGCGGTAATGCTCAAAACACACTTGATGAATTACACCACTCGCCTGACGGCTCGTGGTGCAAAACTCATCTGCGTGTGTTTTGACCTGCATTACCGCTCATTGAATAATATACTATTTCAAATTTAAGAACCAGAAACCACCGAGTAGATGAGAACTCACGGATTGTTTAGTAGCAATTGTGATTTCACACGGCTGGTTTACATGCCAACAAGCCTAAACGCCAGCGTAGCCCAGCATTCAACTTTAGACGCAGCTTTTTCACAATCAGATTGTTGGCTTGTGAACAGGATTACACTGAGCGAATTTAGAATCAGCTACTAATTGTAAAGTATCTCAATGTAATCGACTCATAATAAGTGCCCTCAGAATAGATATGAATGTGCCTAGAAAGGGACAAAAGAGTATTTCGAAATCATTCGGTGGTGAACTTTCTTCACTACCGAGAGATTTCCTGCTCATCGAGTATGACTTTGACACCAAACACGAAGTGATCATAACTTAGGCGATCGCTAAAAGGAGTGGACTTCGTGAAAACCATCTCTTCTGATATAAGTACAGATGGGTACCTTAGGGATCAGGGAATAACCATCGATATACAGGGTGTCTGTGAACAAACGTGACAGACATAGGGAGATGATTCCCCGATGAAAATAAGAATAGGTAGTTTATTTAAATTTTTTTCGAAATCGACCTCCCGATAAAGCCTTTGGAAGGCGATGACGAGGTGACAGTTTTCAATTTTTTTTATCAGTCCTAAAAAATACTGAGTCATGAAACTATACACTACATAATTCTTCAAGTAGATGTTACTCACACAATTTTCTTTGATCCCATAACTTTATTATTAGGGGTTGGAAATAACAACCTCTTATGATGTTCCTTCGAACATTGTTTTCGTGGGATATATTTTCGAAAAATGAAATTCTCTTATGGTATCCCATTCAATTCTGGAAAAAGAAAGTTTCTTGCAAAATTTCGATACAGTCAATACTTTTCTCGAAAAAATAAAAACTTACAAGCAGTTATGATCACTGTTCAATCCATTTCATCGTATGTTCCATAGAATGATATTGTTCATGCTCAAAATTGGTTTTGTTCATGGCTTCCTCCCCGAGCCTCCACAAACTCCGGTGTGAGCCCGGCCTCAGGAGCGAAGTTTTCCCAGGAAAATAGTCAACTTTGCGAGAGAGGTTACATTCCTCAGCAAAATGCAGCTCGCGCTGCTAATCGACCACAATCTAATCAATCATAGTTTCGTCATTCATTTTCAATTAAAGGATTTTTAATCGATTGAACCAAGTAACAGCTTCCATGAATTTATGTCATACCGTTGAAGGTTTTCCAAACCAGCAGATAAACTACCCCTTTAACCACATTTTCTTTCCGTTCAAATAAATAACTTAAGTTTATTGATCCTTTTCGACATTTGAGGAATGTACAGGATAAGTCATATAAAATAACCTACTCATTTAAAGAAAACAAAAAAATAGATTTAATGGATGGAACACTCAGATAGTCAAGTTGCTATTAAAGCACTGAGCTCCCACGTCATCGACTCAAAAATGATCTGGGAGTGCCGGAAAAAACTCAGTGAGGTAGGCAAGAAAAATAAGGTCTTTTCAATCTGGGTTCCCGGCCATTGGGGAATCAAAGGAAACGAAAAAGCCAATACACTCGCCATAGAGGGCGCACGAATGTCACTCATTGGCCCAGAACTCTTCTGTGGTAAATCTACCTATAAAAAGGAGTTTCTGGAGAAGGAGAAAGCCGAGAGGGAAAAACTCTGGCGGAATCTCCCAGGGATGGATCATTCCACTGAGTTCCTTCGGAACTTCGAGACAGCGGGATCCAAAAGATATCTGGATCTTGGTAAGAAGCAATTACACCTCCTCACTGGCATTCTTACAGGACATTGTCACCTCAGGAAGCACCTGTTGAGGATGTCGGACACTGACGAGTGTAGGTTCTGTGGGGAGGAGGAAGAAACCTCCATTCACCCAGTCACGGAATGCCTCGGCATTGCGAGCCTGAGGAAGGAATGCCTTGGACGAGAAACTTGTAAGAGTGACGATTTAGCCTCGTTGAAGCCTTCACAGTTATTAGATTTCATTATATATCTGGAACTGGAAGGCGAGCTGTGAAGGTTTTGGTCAGAACAGCTCTGTAAGGGCGCACAATAGACCTTAAGGTCGCAGTGAACTGTAACCCCTCTTTTAAACTATCAACTATCAACTACCTTTAAAGCTTGGAGAGGACTCATATTTAGCTGTGCAGTGTCTGCCGGGAAAGCTATAGTATCATGTGACGTGTTTCATACTTATGAAAGTCAGAGCATCCTTTGTATTTACAGAGGTTGAGGTGGATATAATTAAGGTAAGAATACCAAATTGACCGAAAATCGGACGACATGAATCATACGGCCGAAGTCTGAAAATAAGTCGTATGATACACTTCTGCAAAATGAACAGTCTATTAGACCATGCCGAGGAGCCCCAAAGAACTACGGTGTAATTATTTAAATGACTGTAAACCATGCTGTAATAAATGGTCATTAGTTCTTCGATAGGGAAACAACTCCTGAGACGCTTTAAGGGATAGTAAGCACTGTTAAGTCTCCCACAAGCATGGTCAATGTGGTTGCGTGGTTGCGTTTGACGTAAGCATTCCTTACATCCTTGTATATGTATAACCCTAGATAATGAATTTTTCCAAGCACATCGTCCAAGAATTCATAATACAGCTTGTCATCCCAGATTGTCATCAGACATTCACTCTAAACTTCCGTCAAATCCAACCTCTTTATTAATTTTCCAACCTTTTCAACAGAAACATCTCATGCAAATGCACAAGGCCGTAACGTCCCCATTTATGAATGAAAAATGTCGTCTGCACTTCCGAGGATTATGCAAATCGAGGGTGGCTATGATAGCCGGATATTTCCGGCGAATATGTCGAGGTTTTGTGCCGGAAAATTTGCTGTTTCCGGCCCGCCACTGTCCAGGAAAGTACTTCGGGAAAATCAATTACGGTAGATGTAAGTAAAGGATCCCGTTCTGCTGGCCCACTTTCTTCGTCGTTGTTGTTTTTACGATTTATTTTCATGTCATAGATTCCAACAGCTGCTTCAGGAGGTTTGCAATTGTTTAATGAGCTGGGGAATCCGAAGAATGATCGTTTGCGCACTGAGAGTTCTGGAACACATAAAGAATGAAAGGATCGATTGCGAAATATCAAAGTGTCGAATATTAGAGATTTGCTCACTGAAGACTTCTACTCATTTTTAAGCGCTCGTTCTATTTGAACGAGTGTGCTATATCGTTTTGGCCAAATGTTTGTAGTTTTCGAATTTTGAACAGAAAATTGTCTCAAACGATAGGGTAAGACTCCCTCAATTCTGTCCGTGGGGCCGTCCGGCCGTCCGTCCTTTAGCACAATAACTTTCGAAGGGATTGTCCCAGAGACTTGAAATTTTCATGAGTCCGGGTCCCCAATGGCTCGGTTAAGTTCGTTAACCAGCCAAATCGCACAGGATGATCCATTAAATATGGTCATTCAAAATTTTTGTTCCTCAATATCTCAGAAAAAACTGAACCAATCGCAATGGAATGTGACGACCGAATGCAATATGCTGATAACAAGCCTTATGCAAAATCTTGGTCATAGTGGTGGTCATAATGTCAACAGAACCATAGAAAATTCAATTGAAATATTGAAAAGAAGAACCCATATATGTATTTCCATAACAGACTAACTGATTCGAGTGAAATTTATTTTATGAATCAAAACTGATATACTGAATGTTTATGCAAAATTTCAAGAGGATCGAATCATCAGAACCATAGAACTCAATTTTTGTAATTATTCATTTTTCTAGTGAAAGCAGAGAATAATATTAATCGATATAAATCCACCAATATTAAACTCATACTTCGGATTTAATTTCGTCCTCGTTCGATACAAAATACAAGGAAGTGGTATCAATCAGAGCACCTATGGATGAGAGAGAGCTATCCTGTGACGATGTGTCCTAATAAGGACGGAATGGCCATCCATAGGTGCTCTGATTGATACCACTTCCTTGCATTTTGTCTCGAACGAGGACGAAATTAGCTCCGAAATATGAGTTTAATATCTGAGATGCTGCATTTATTATTTGGTATCAATCTCAAATGCCATATAAAATTGTGAGGTAATAGTCTTATTGCTCCACCAAAGAACGAGCGCTCAAAAGCTCAGGGCTTTTCTCAAATTTTTTTAATTGAATGTTCATCAAAATATTCAAATCGCATGTGTAAGTGATTCGAAGAAAGTGATTTCCTTGCTCTTTATATTTGAAGATTGTTTTCAAGGATGTTACCGAAACATCTGTAAATATCCTGAAAATATGCCTTCCTGCTAGAAATGAAAGCACTTTCTGTTAGCTTTTTCCCATAGTGGGGAATTATTGATTCTAGATTGTTGAAGGGGTAATATTCCACTGCAACCTCAAGTTTTATTGTATCTCCCATAAAAGCGGTTTCCGCAATTGCTCTACAGCTCGCCTTCCAAAAGATCCAATGAATTTTTGTACCCGAGGGATCTTCAAGAAAGATAGATCCGCGTTCCTTTTTTTTCTATATGACCAGGCATTCTTAAACTGAGTGAACAAGAGTTTCCTTCTCTTCCTTACAGAATCTAAAGTCATAGGTATCTGTTAAGCCAAATCTCATAATATGCTTCCTAAGGCGGCAATATTCTGTTTAAAAGCCAGCGAGCAGACATAATTTATTCTTATTGAGATCCAAACAGTTTTTAGATCTTGCAGTCTCAATGTTCCGGAGGAACTTTTTGGAGTGATCCGTTCTCGGAAAATTTCAGTTCAGTTTTCAGTTTCTTGCTTCACCAAAAACTTTTTCTTATGGGTACATCCTCCTATAGCACAGAAAGATTTCTGTGTTTAGGACTTAATTGATAGTAAATATATAAATACAAAATCTCAGCACGATTGAAATACATAAAATCTTGACAATTAAAAATAATGAATTCTATGGTTTTGGTGATGCGATTCTTTTGAAATTTCGCATGAACATTCAATATATCAATCTTCATACATAAAATAAATTTCACTTCAATCAGTTATCTTGTTATGGAACTTCTTCTTTTCAATACTCCAACTGAATTTTCTATAGTTCAGATAATGCGATCTTCTTCAAATCCTGCATGAACACTCAGCATATCAATCATCATTCACAAAATAAATGTCTTTTGAATCGGATATCTTGTTATGGAAAAATATAGTATATTCTTTTCAATATTCCAATTGTATTTTTATGGTTCTGATTAAACTATGGCCACATTTTGCATGCGGCTTGTTATGAAGATTTTGCAAGTGGCCACAAAATTTTATCCCGAATGGTTTCGTTTCGTCTGAAATCTTGAGGAACAAAAATTTCGAATGACCAGTTCATTGCAGACCGTGTGATTTATTTATTTAACGCACTTAATCGACGCATTTGGAAAACGAACTGAAAATCTCAAGTATCTTCTGCCCCACGGACGGAATTGAATTCGACCACCAATTCGTCATCAGGGAGTCGAACCCTATCGTTTGAGACCATATTCGGCTAGAAATTCCAAAATTACATACATTTGGGCAAAACGATATAACACTGGTTTAAGTAGAATGAGCGCATAAAAACACATTCTCATTCAGACATAATGATAATAATTAATAATTCGCATGTAACCTAATGCTTTATAATACATAACGAAGAGATTTTTTTCAAGAATGATAATTTTGGTACATTCATCAGTCCTACCAGGAATGAAATTATAAACCGGCCACAAATTATATATTTAGGTGAGAGTTTATTCTATCTCAATGTGACAATGTTAAATGAAGTTTCTATATCGTAGATATAAATTATTAAAATCGATTTCTGTTTTTAGTCAGTTACGTAAAACCCCGAGTGAGAGAGGCTCAAGCGTCAAGCAACTCATAAAACGAATTATGGCTTCTAACCAGGTTTCTTGCAGAAAATTGTATCGTGAGATACCATCAACCTATTCGATCTCGAAGGAAAACTTTTTCTCCTTAGTGGTATGATAATTATAATCTGGTTAATCAAGAGGCTTTCAGCAAACTCGAATAGGTAGTTATCCACTTATTTCAGTCACTTTGAAGTTCTAATTACAATCGATGAACATTTTCATATTCAGAATATTGAATCAAGATAGTATTTGAAATCCTCTCCATTTTTCTATCATAAGTGCTGGTTATTTATTACTTCTAATCATGCCAACTCATCTCATACTCATACTTCGAAATAATATCAATTCAAGTCAATAGCTCTCTGATTGACTGTAACAGGTGAACGGCCTCATTCTTGAACAATTGGCAATTAACCTGATATTAATATTCAGTTCAATTTTCGCAGAATGTCTTCATTAATGAAATATTTTCAGGACTACCCACGAAAAACTTTGGATTAACTTCGATGATAATGGTAAATTGAGGTTTATGATTTTTGATTGGAGAATAGGAAAATAATTGGAGGGTCAATAACATGTAGCTTCAAAAATTTAACATTGTGAAAAATGAGGATCTCCCTTAAGGCCAGTTCGTGGATATGAAGTATGATAAATTCGTTGGTGGAAGGTGGGAGCCTAGCTGTTACCCACCTGTTTGAGCTTGTGAAAATGGGAAAGTTCTAAAACGAACTCGAATTTGCTCAGAAATACTTTATTTTATTGATTCACATAAATAATCGTAGATTTGAGCAATACACCTTAAATATTCTTTGTCTATCTGTTTTTTTCTTATTGCGTCATTATAACAGATGCAATATTTACAGTGGGTTGCAAAATTATTAGAGACACTACTAGTTTTCTGTAATTTTCAAGTTTATATTAATTTTATGAGCAAATAATTGATGTTAGGTATTGTAACTTCTTCTTTATTTATTGGAAGTTTTTACTAAGACAGAGAAACACATATTTCATAGTCACACGTACTTATTTTTTCATAAAATATGATGAACTGAAAAAATCTAATATTTGGTAATGCCGCCTTTGGCTGCCATTAAGGCTTCCAGACGTCGGGGCATGCTCTCAATGCAAATTTTTGCATTTTGCTGTATATTGGGGCTCTGATGCCACATCCTAATAGGCGTTTCAATCAGTTGCCGGTTGGTGGTGATAACTTCTTTGGTAACCTCACGTTTCGTGAGTTCCCAAACCCCCCCCTAATCGACATTCAATTTTGGTTGATAAGAGCTCATTCGTCCGCCGACGCCCAGGGGAGCAGTTTCACCCGGACTGTCTTGTAGAGAGGGTTAAACATCCTGTTAGCATCACGGTGTGGTCTGTGATCTCAGCCAAGGGTATGGGACGTCTCTACATCTTCTAAGGGACCATGAAGCAGGACCAGAACAGGCGAGTGCTTGAAAGTGGGCTCTTACCACAGGTGGAAGAATGGTTTCCTGATGATAAGGAATACGTGTTTATGCACGACTTGGCACCGTGCCATAAAGCCAGGAGTGTAACAGCATTTCTGGCCACCAAAAATGTGAAGGTTTTGCCCTGGCCCATTGAAAACCTTTGGGAACTCACGAAACGTGAGGTTACCAAAGAAGTTATCACCACCAAGCGGCAACTGATCGAAACGCCTATTAGGGTGTGGCATCAGAGCCCCAATATACAGCACAATGCAAAAATTTGCATTGAGAGCATGCCCCGACGTCTGGAAGCCTTAATTGCAGCCAAAGGCGGCATTACCAAATATTAGATTTTTTCAGTTCATCATATTTTATGAAAAAATAAGTACGTGTGACTATTAAATATGTGTTTTTCTGTCTTATTTTAAGCCTGCAATAAATAAAGAAGAAGTTACAATACCTAACATCAATTATTTGCTCATAAAATTAATATAAACGTGAAAATTAAAGAAAACTAGTAGTGTCCCTTATAATTTGGCAACCCACTGTAAGTATTAGGTATTAGTCATTGTATTTTTATATACAGGTATCCTGGAAAAAATGCGACAAAAGGATAACATGAATCAAGGACATCAAGGAGGACTCGCAAAAAGAGATTTTAATCGTTTGAGTGCCTTCGTTTGGCATATACATAAAAATGATATTCATCTTATGGCAAAGTTCAATAACTCTCAAACTGTTCGACCGAATAATTTCAAATTTGGAAGTTTTTTCACCCTTTTCGATTGCCATCTTTCAATATTTCTGAAATTGTATAAATCAGATCCGGATTAGAAAAATTCCGGGCTTTTTCTATTTGCAAGAATATTGAACACCCTGTCGGTGAAAATAATGTTTTTTTTTCATTTTCGTAACCAGAAAGAATCAGTTAATAAGAGAAATTCCAAATCTCTGCTTGGCATGGTCAAACAGGGTGATCAAGAAACATTACCTCATGAGTGAAATTCCAAAGTTCAATAACTCTTGAACTGTTTGATAGAATGATTTCAAATTTGGAAGTTTTGTCTCATTTTACGATGGCTATCTTTCAATTTTTCGAAATCGAATAAATCCGGACTTGAAAAATTTCAGACGTTCTCTATTTTCGTGAACATTATGTATTTTTTCGTTATCGTGACCACAAAGAATCAATTCAAAACGAAAATTTTAAATCTTTGTTCGAAACCTTTATACGGTGCGATCAATAATCATTCCCTCCAATGAATCTTTACAGGGAATATTATTTCAAATCTATAGTTTTATCACCCTTTCTGGCTGCCTTTCTGAATATTTGCTTGAATTGAAAAAACAGAACCGGAGTAGAACAATTCAAGACTTTTTCCGGCGATATCGAATCAGCCTGTGCGGAACATTACGATTTTTATGACCGAAAAAGAATACTGATGTTGTCTGTAAGTATAGAGTTGAGATTGGGAAATCAAATCATACAGAAGAGTGTTCACTAATGAAACTGATTTATTCGAAGAAAAGTTTCAACCAACAAACTGAATAATGAATAAAACAAAAAACAATAAATACATTGGTATTATTATATCTTGAAAACAAATTGAATGGAAGAAGTTTCAGTTCAGGAATTGCTCAAAATGGTATCCTTCCATTTCAATAAATTTTTGAGCACGTTGATGAAGTGGTCCGTCAATTTGAGGAAATTTTCAAGGAAGGCAGTATTAAAGAGTGACAAAACTGAAAAACTCGAAGTTAATTCACCTATTAGATCAATAATAATGTTTCTCGATCACTCTATATGACAATACCAAGGAAAGAACTTAAATTGTCCTATTAATTGATTCTTTTCGACGAAAATTCAAAAAAATCATATTGTTCACTTGCAGGGTGATCCCAAATTAACGAAAATAGAAATTTAAATTGTCTAGTCCGGATCGGATTGATTTAATTTCAGAAATATTGAAAAATGGCAATCATAAAAAGTGATAAAACTTCCAGATTTGAAATCATTCGGTAGAATAGTTCAGAAATTATTGAACTTTTAAATTTCAATCATGAGGTAATGTTTTTTGATAACTTCTTGATCACCCTGTATGACCGTTCCAAGCAGAGATTTTAAAATTTTCTATTTAATTCATTTTTTTTGGTTACGGGAACATTATGTGCACCTACAGAGTGTTCCAATATCACGATTCTGATGTTAACAAAATACATATTAATAATTGTGCACTCTTCAGTAAAAAATACCTATGAAAGTGCCTATTATTCATCTCCAAATATCCACAAAGAGTGTCCATCGACGGCGTTCTCGTAACACTCAAGTTACAAAGTTAATGAAATTCTCGGAAAGAGTCACTCTGTAGCCATATTCTTAGCAGCTGGAGATCGCCATATCCCACGTTTTTCTTCCGATCAAATTCAATCCCTCGCAGCCTCCTGCAGAACGATTGGAAACACATTTCCGGAAATTCGTTTCTTATGTGGCACGAGGACACCCTCAGCGGTTTCAAGATGGTTTCTGGTAATGCCGTTGAAAATCGACCGAATGTGAGGTTGAACATAGAGTGTTTCTACGGTCTTTCAGAAGGTGGAACTTATGGAAATAAAACATTTATTATCAATTCATATATGATAAACACCTCAAAAAATAAGATGACATTTCATATCACGATTGGATTTTCAATTTGAGACTTTCAATGTAGAAAAATCGTAGGTTTAAAAAGAAAACCCTTTTGCCTCACCAACTCTTATAACACAGGAACACGAGCTCCTCAAATATTGCATATTCAAATGTTGCGTCCGTTTAATTTGAACGAGTGCCATATCGTTTTGCCCAAATGTCTGTAATTATCGAATGTTGAACCGAAAATGGTCTCAAACGATACCGAATTTGTGGTCAAATTCAATTTTGTCCTTGGGGCCGTCCGTTAGCACGACAACTTTCGAAGAGATTGTCCTAGAAACTTGAAAGTTTCATGTAGAGTTCGTTTTTCAAATTGCAAATTCACCATTTTTGTTCCTCGATATATCAGATAAAACGAAACCAATCTGAATAAAATTTTGTAGCCACTTGCAAAATCCTCATAATAAGCCGCATGCAAATTTTTTGGCCATAATGTAAACAGAACCATAGAAAATCATGTGGGATATTGAAAATAAGAAGAAGTACCTTCATATTTCCATAACAAGATATCCGAGTCGAGTGAATTTCATTTCGAAAATGAATAGTGATATACTGAAGGTTCAAGTAAAATTTCGAGAAGATGGCATTATCTGAACCATACAAAATTCAGTTGTAATATTGAAAAAAATGCATATTTCCATAACAAGATATGTGATTCGAGTGAAATTCATTTTGCTTATGAAGCTTGATTTAGTGAATATTCAGGCAGAATTTCGAGAGGATCGCATCATCAGAAGCATAGATGTTTTTTCAAGTCTTCACATATTTCAGTTTCTGAATAATTTCCAGGTTATTATTCCATTCGTGCTGAGATTCTGCATTCACATATTCAGTATCAATCTCACGTCCCATAGGTAAAAAATTTTGAGGGAATAGCCTCGTTGCTCCACCAATGAACGAGCGCTCAGAAGCACCCGCTCAAGTCTCTTTAAATTTATTGAAGTCAATAATTTGAAATCTTCACATCTATTGATGATTTGAGAGACACTGAAGAACTATAAAATTCAATTGAAGGAAACCTGAAAAAATAAATCATAAACACCATTAAATGATATTCATTTGGTTCAGAATCATTGAACATCTGAAAAGAATACAAAAACATTCAGATGTTGTTTTTATATTTAACAAGTGTTTTCCATTCGGGAAATGGTCGACGCTTTGGCTGCATTAGGTTTTCGCGATTTGGATCAGGAAAACTGGATAAGAAAAATAATATTGTCTGATCATTGTTCCAACTTGCTAAGAGGTTCGATTTTTTGTCAAGATTATTCAAGAAAAATTTCTTATTTTGTATTATTTCCGAGATTATTTCTCTCGAGATATGGACCTACAAAATTTTTCGTTTATTAAACAATATAGTATGTGTTGTTTACAATCTTACCCATTAATCAATTGTTGAATGAAATATAAGTGTACCTAATACATTTAAAATCAAAGATTATATCTAAGGCTTCAGATTATATGTATATTGAATAAAAGAATTGAAGATGAACTTTCAAAAATAAATTTCAAGTACCCACAGACAAGTCATGTTTCTTCATGAAACCAGCCAATAAGTAGTTGTAATTTGAAAAAAAGCCCCCCCAGCAGTTTTTGAGAGCTCGTGCATTGGTGGAGCAATAAGATTATTTCTTTCTATTGAATAAAAAAACTGACACATTCTACACTTGCTATGAAGATGGAAATATGACAATTCCCAAAAAAAATGAGAAAGCTATGGTTGAGATAAATGCTTCAAGAATCTTCCTGCATAGGGTAGCAGCCAAATCTGATCTCTATTCAATTTTCCATCGAAGTAAATATCCGCTAAGTTATTCTCATTTTCCATCCTGAAAGTAGTTCAGTACATGCATAATTTCACTGCCCTTCAAATTAAGCAACAGGAAACGTGAGTAATTCAAAACCATGCTTTTCGATCGTTCGTGATGGAAAAAATTTCTTATAATTGTTATGAAATTTTACTGTTTGGAGATTCAGACAGGTCATTGAGAGTTTCGTCACTCGTCACGTAGGAATTAAACAAACTTGACCTTCCCAAATTGAATGGTTTGTATTTCCTGACACGACCTCACCAATCGATGTTACATTTCAAGATATTGAGTATTTACCTAAAAGGACATTATAAATTGTGAAACCATATATTATGATATTCATCATTACTGAAATTTTTCTCATAAAATGATAAGCTATTCCAATATTTTCAAAACAAGGAAAACACAATTCGAAAGAAGAAAGGTCCAAGAGTCAGTACGATGTTGTTGTGGACTTCCCGCCTTTCGGCATTAGTCCACATGTCCGTACTGCAGCCAGATGTCATGCTGTAGTGTATTGTCCATTTCGTCTATTAGTCGTCCATTGCGTCATGTGCCCATTCATTCAGTTTTGTTTATGTGTCTGGCGTCTTCGTCCTGCCCGTTGCATTCGCATTGTCCAAGAGTCAGTAGTTTCTGCCTTCTTGCTTATATGTATAGGAAAAACGATAACTCAAATTTGATTATCTTGAAACTATTTTGATACATGAAATGAAAACTTGTAGTGGATCTGTCATAAGTAATCTTTGTTTCCATATTTTATTTGAATTTGAAGAACGAAACATTTATTGAACATCCTATCGGATTTGTAGTTTCCTATTATGATTCAATAACTATTGAATCGAACGACCTTTACAATTCTTTATGTGTAGATCTTTCAGACAGACAATTGACAAAACTATTTATTTATTCATTCATTCAAAGTAGGGACTAGACAGGTTAATGAAAACCCAAAATAATGTCCACAATTAAAGTAAATGAAGTACAGAATGATGAAATTAACACAAAATATTGAGTAGGTGAAATGAATGCAAAGTTACAGCATACACAACCACCTATAGTCGGTTCACGAAAGGTTGAGCCGTCGCGTCGGTTGGCCATGATAATTGGACATATTCCACTGTGTATATTAAAATTTTAGGTAATGATGTTTATTTTCTTGTCAGATTGATACGCAATGTTGTCAATATTGCATAGAGTCGTCTGATAACTCGCAAGCTCGTCGGACGAGGCTGGGTACATTCGGCAACATTGAATTTATTTTACGTTATGACAGTAAATACTGCCAACTTCAGATAAATAAAGAAACGCCTACTATGTGCTCAACCTTTCGTGAACGGAGTATAGGAATGAATAAAAACAAAATGAACTGGAAAATAATTTCAAGCAGAAGTACCCTTAAAAATTGCTTAACTGTCTTTTTATACAGGTTGTCTGTACACAAATGCTAGAGTCTTTGGGAGATGATTCCTAGATAAAAATAAGCAGGGATTCTGAAAAACAGAAGTCTCGTGCAAAACTTCGATACAGTCGATACTTCTCTCGGACAAAAATGAAAATTCACTATCAGTTATGATCACAGTTCATTCCATCTAATCGTATGTGTCCCAAAGAATGAATATTCTAAGATATTGTATGTCTATGACAGGAGATAAAGATGTTCTATGAATCCCTCTGAAGGTTTAATTACTTATTTCCTGAAGAAACTTATATTCGTAATATTTTAATTCTACAAATAAAACTTTCTCACGATTAATAAGCATATTTGACAACCTATTCTGAGCATAAACAATATCTTAGAATATTCATTCTATGGAATATACGATGAAATGGAATGAGCAGTGATCAGAACTGCTTGTGTTCTCATTTTTGAAGGAAAATGATAAGGGGTTGCTATTTTCAACCCCTAATAATAAAGTTATGGGATCAAAAAAATATAGTGTGAGTAACATCTACTTTACGAATCATATAAAGTATAGTTGTATGACTCTTAAAAAAAATTGAAAGCTGTCAACTCGTCATCGCCTTCCAAAGGATGTATTTTGGAAGGGAGGTTGATTTCGAAAAAAAATTCATGAACTTCCCCTACTTATTTTCATCTGCATTCTTACGATTGGAGAATTCTACTGTTCTGCAAACTGACCATACTAATATGTCTCAACCTTACTATGGCACGGTGCTTCCATATTATGAACGAGTGGGTTGGAAGTCAATTCGCAGAACCAAACAGATAAATTCGGACAATTTTGTATTCATCAATACGTATCGCAATAAATTGCCAAACGTGAAGCAATATGCACTTATAATGTACTGATTTTATTGAAAACAATTTTATTATCAGAATAGCAGCTTCTCTGAATGCTTACTTCGACGCATTAGGGTATTTTTAGAAGAGTCAATTGTTCGCGAAGTACTCATCGGATCTTCCCTTTATATGTATATTGAATAAGACCTATTCCATACTAACACAAAAGAAGGGGAAATGTATGGAAAATATACGTGAAGATAAATGTAAGTCAAATTCTTCCAATTCTTCACTCAGAATTCCCAGAAGAATAATCCCCTCCAACATTGTAGCTTGTTCTTAAACACAGGCGTTAATATACAGACCATAACAAAGCCAATGAAAAACAATACAATAAAACAAATCCTCTTATCATTACTCGAATTCTGATTGTCCGTATTACACAGCCGAGATTCGTTCAGAATTCGAAACAGAACAGAGTAATTAAGATTAGAAAAGTCATTCTACATCAGGCTTAACTCAAGAGAATGGCCATTCTTTGCAATTTATACAACACTTTCCCTTCAAGCAACGACAGACCCTTACGATATAGGAAGTAATATATCAAATATATTATTGTAGTGCAGACATTTTCGTAATCTTTCCAAAATAGGTGAACTACTATTGCTGTTCCTTATGGAAAATGAGCCTATATAAGAAAATTATGGCTTGGGGAATATCGAAACTCAATGAATTGTATTGATGGGATGATGGATATGAAATTTGCGAGTACAGAGGAACTTCGATAAGGCAAATTATGATATGATTCTTGAATAGAAATCAAACTAATATTCACACTATTTGGAATTAGGTATTTTTATTCAAAATATATCTACTTGTATATCAAGTAGAAAAAAACATATAGGGATCCTCAGCGATCATTTCCGTGTGGAAAATGTTGTCTCTCTAGTCTCTTGATACACAAAGGATCCCGCACATTTTGTATGGGAATTGGCTCCCGGTGGATTTGGCTGAAAATTTGATATGATATTCTACTAATACTATCCATTATGGCTTACATATTACCGTTCACACAGAAATGTTTGGAAATATTTCGAATTGACAGAATCTGCTTTCAATAAGCACGAAATATTCTCAAACATTTCTGTGTGAACGGTAATACGTAAACCATAATGGATACAAAAAATCGCTAAAAACTCCTAGAAGTATGCATTTTTCAGCTTCGTGACTGTGGAGGCATTTGATCAGAAGGATTAGTAGAACATCATATCAAATTTTCAGCCAAATCCACCGGGAGCCAGTTCCCATACAAAATGTGCGGGGTCCTTTGTGTATCAAGAGAGACAACATTTTCCACACGGGAATGATCGCTGAGGATCCCTATATGTTTTTTCTACTTGATATACAAGTAGGTAGATATATTTTGAATAAAAATAATTCTCCTAGAAGTATGCATTTTTCAGCTTCGTGACTGTGGAGACATTTGATCAGAAGGATTAGTAGAACATCATATCAAATTTTCAGCCAAATCCACCGGGAGCCAATTCCCATACAAAATGTGCGGGGTCCTTTACAGTTTCGGAGTGGGTTGTAGGTCAGGCATAAAAACGAATTTTCAAGGTGAGTTCGAGATTTGCAAAAGCAAAGCATTATGAATGCTGCCCTAAGCCGGCTGGCGAGAACAATAATTCTTAAACAAGAGTGCATCTTCTGAAGAGCAAATGAAATATGATATGACGTCGAACATCTAATGATTAGATTTTCAAAAGCCTCAGAATAGCAGAAGGAAAAAACAGTGCACTTGCATTATATCATATACAGGGTGTTCCGCTAGTTGTTCTTCTTCTTCTTCTCTGTGCGGTGCCTTACCGGCCGAACTGAGGCCTAGTGGCCCATTGTTCACCCGCATCGTTCTATAGAGACTCAGCTCCTCAGACACGAAGACAGAAATGTCGCGAGCCTGCCAGGAGTGGTCCCTCTCACCATAGGAATAGAAGGTGTTGGATTTCCTAGGTGTGTTGACCTTAACTCAGTAAGGTTTCTACAGTTGAACAAAATATGCTCAACCGTTTCATCAGTACTCCTGCACCACCGGCATAGGGAGCAGCTCGTCAATCCCATTCTCTTCAAATGCTTGTTAAACATTTGAAGAGTTGTTGGTCATGGTCTTATGGGGAATGCAGGACATCCAGACCTTTCAGAAAAAAGGGTTGACCATTAGTTTTGGAGATACAGGGTGATTCATGAACATCGGTCTAAACTTGCGATAGCTATAACTGTGGAATGTAAGGTCTGAATTCGATCAAATTTTATAGGATTCTTCACTTCAGGGAGATCTTTCGACCGATCCATGAAATATAGATATTTCCAGGGCAGTACTCAGAATATCATGATTCTTCCTTCGACCCAAAATCTATATTTTTTACATTCCTTACAAAATTTTGTTATTGCCATGAAAAACTACATAATTTGTTCCATGTAATTCTTTTACCACTTTGAATGGCTTATTTGTCACGAGAGAATAGAAACTGCATGAATTCATGCTTATGTAAGTTTTTCGAAATTTTGCCCTGTTTTTTTTCTTTTGATGTTGATATTTATTGTCTGTTGCCGAGATTTAGAATTATTTTGAATTGTGTCGAGAAATTTTTCTAAGCTAAGACTTTTCTGAAATTACATTTTGAATTGAGATTGAAATGAACCAAACCCTCTTAGAAAATGTGAGTGGATTCGCTATGCAAAAATGTGACTATTGTTCCACAAGAAATATGTTTCTTTTCAATAATTGAATACTTGAATCGATTTAATTGATTCCCAGGGAAATTGTTCTAGGCTTCTTTTATTTTCTGAAGGGTTTTCTAACAGAGAATTTATATGCTACTGAAATAATTCCATGGGAGGATTTGAAGCATATAGGATAGAAGAATTCTGCGCAGAAGTTAAACAAAATCCAGATATTATGAGAAAGGCAATAAATCATCTAATTTAAAAAGATGGGAAATGGAACACATTTCGAACGTCTCTGATCACACAAATTATTCATTACTGTGTTTTCGAATGAATTTAGTTTTTCAGTATTATGAAGCAAATACACAATTTTTTAAGAGGGCTTACCTCATTCATTTCTGAATTTATTATGTTAGTCCAAAAAATTTCATAGCTCGAATACGCACACTTTCAATCACAATTTTACCCACACACAGTATAAACTGAAGTTTTAAAATGAAAAACTCAAAATTATTAAAAATCTCGGTAAATTACAATAAATATCAACACCAAAAGAATGAAAACAGGGCCGCATTTCGAAAAACTTACATTAGCTTTGATTCGTTCTGTTCCTATTCTCTTGTGACAAGTGTGCCATGCAAAGTGAAAAAGGAATAACATAGAATAAATTGTGTAGATTTTCATGACAATAACGACATTTTTGTGAGAAATGTAAAAAATTCAGAATTTGGGGTTTGAAAGAAAAATCATGATATCCTGAGTACTGCTCTGGAAATTTCGATATTTCATGGACCGTTTGAAAGAGCTCCCTGAAGTGAAGAATCCCATAAAATTTGATCGAAATTGGACCTTGCATTCGACAGTTATAGCTATTGCAAGTTTGGGCTAATGTTCATGAATCACCCTGTATCTCCGAAACTAATGGTCTAAGGATACCAAACCACCCTTTTTTCTGGAAGTTCTGGATGTCCTGCATTCCTCATTAGGCTAGGGCGAACGACTCACAGAACACCCTGTATAATATAGCTTGATGAAGATGACATGAAAGGCTTCGAACAAATTTGATTTTCCTTATCATCTGTATGATTTTTTTTTTACTATTTTCATTTCTTAACCAAAAATGCTATTTCATACAATTAGAGTTCGAAAAATATGAGCCTCAACTCGTTGATTGACCCTTATCTACATAAATTCTTATGAGAAATAACATTTCATTTTTCCGAACTAGTATAAGATATCCGGATTATCGTTCACTGGATTATCGAGTCTCTACTGTATTTGACCGCCTGGAATTATCAGTTGTAATTTAACTAGTGCAATGAAAATTATCGAAAATTTTTGGGAAATATGCTCGAATGCAAGTTAAGTTGAAAAAGAGCACAAGTGCGCGGAGCGCTCGAGTGCCTTTTACAGTTTAACTTGCATGAGAGCAGATTTGTCAAAAATTATCGATTCATTTTCATTGCAAGAGTTAAATTTAATAAGAAAATTTTGTGAATCCATCAAATCGTATTGTGTCGCTGTAAGTTGCTGTCAGTTTTCATGCTACTCTAATAAGTAGGTAATGAACGTTCATAATTACGTCTGCATTTATTTTAAAGGACCTGATAATTTTGCACAAGTGCGAATTATCGATAATTTGCACTAATGCAAAATTATCGCCTAATTGTATGCTCATTGGCTAAAACAACAATAAAAAATCAGTCGGAACATTGTTGTCTGTCGAATTTGACAGATGAATAAAATTTTCAGAATAATTTTCTTATTGCCACTTTTTTCATAAATAGTTAAGGGATATAATGAAGCATGAAAAACTTTCCTTTAAAATCTTCACAGTTATCTGTGTCCATATTTTACTCAAAATGGATCGTTTCAACGTCGAATAAATTTTCTGTAAAGTTTGGCAATGTTGAAGTTTCATCTTTTATGATCTTATTTTTATTGAGTCAATTCCGATTTTCCATACATGTGGTTGTTGTCTTGGAAAGTCGTAAATTTTTCAACTTGGGTTCGAAGTCATTCAGAAGATTTATAGCATAATATGAATTTCAGAACCTCCATAACATATGGTCAATTAGCAAAACGATTTGATCATTTAAGCGTAGCTCCGGAAATGGAATCACTTTTTTTTCTGGAAAGTTATTCATTGTGCCATTCTTCTCGTCCAATTATTCGATTTATTTTGACGTGATACAAATTGGCGAAGGAACATATCGCCAACGCAAGCTTGTGCGCGCAACTAACAATACATAAAGGTGTATAATGAATTGATCTGCTAAACGTCTACATTTCATCGATTCATTTATTTTATCTTTCATTCAATTTGAATTCATAATTATGGATTGAATTATCGTATGAATTCTTACTGGTCCACGGTCCACTATATGAAAGAAATATTTGTACAATTATTATGTTTAAGTTTAGTTTGAAAATTTTTATTCATCCACTACCGTCAATACTTCAAATAGAATCACAGTGAATTTTATTCTTCATAAACAGCTTGTCTGCACGGAAAAACCCATTTTGTTCGTTTTTTATTTTATTTCAACTCATTTTAGTACACCAAATATGTTTCAACTCAAATCGCAAAATGGTGAATGCACCGACATTTATAGCAATTATTTTGAGGGGGGTTACTTCACGTATTAATAATTGTTTCAATATATTTTTTTCAATCGGAAATTATTTGAAGTGAAAATTTCTCTGAATAGTTTTTTTAATTTAATTAACTTTCCACCTTTTCTGAGAATCGGAATATTAACTGTCTGTAAGTATATTACGTCTTGGAACATCGTTTTTTACTTTTAGCAACATTCGGTCCTGTAATAATTTAATGTTGCTTCATATCATCTTGGCAGGGTCCATTTCAGTGTACTGTATAACTGCATGGGGAGTAGGAATTAATACCACATTCAACATATTGTAAACAACTAACAACACAGAACATACTATTAAAGATTATGATTGAAAAAACAACAAGGATCAATATCAGATTGCTTTACATTTACCACTTTATCTCAAGAATAAACATGAACAAACAGATCAACCTCAATGGAATACAATGTTGTGTCGGCATTCAAAGAGGCTGTGAACAAATATCCTTTTTTTTCGGACCATAATTCTATAACTCTCTCCCCAGGAATTTCAAAAATATATCTGAATTAAAATTCCAATTGACCAAATTTTTCCATAAATTGAATAGAACTACAGAATAATTTCTGTTCAAAAGAACCACTTTTATTCTCAGATCATATTTTCACATTGTTATTCTTTTCTGTCAAATTTCTGTTTTCAATAATAGTAATTTAATCAACTAGGTTATTGAAGACAGTGACTAATGGTCAAGATATTTTGATAGTATGAGACCATTAGTCGCTAGGTTTAATAACCTAGTTGATTACCAGATTTTTCCGACGGTCTCAATATGAATTGTGTATAAGTTCTTGATTGACATTTCTCGTAGTGCTTCTGAATACTTTGTGAACGGTTGCCATGAGGATTTCACATTGAAATAGCAGAAATTGAGCCTTAAAAGAGGTCATTAATGATCAATTCCGTACACGTTAAAATCACCTTTCATTTTGAAATAGACGGAAAAATATATTTTCTTTAAGTTTCCTGATTAGGTATGTCGCAAGACAGGCAACTTTGCCTAGGCAATATAGTCCATCCTTATATTATTTTATTTTCATTATAATAAGGTTGTTTATTCCTTCATTTTTTAAAACCTCTACAAATGTGTCCAGTTGAAGTGGTTCACAAAAATAAGAAATTGAAGGATATACAGGGTATCCCGTAATTAGACAAACTTTTAAAGGACATTAAAGATCGTATTTTAGAAAGATTCGACCTAAATCATATAATGCAAAATTGCTTAGATAAGGAGCTATTTTCAGTTGAAACTTTTTTAACTTTCATTATTTCGCGAGATTTGCATCATATTCATAACCTCTGATGTTTTTTCTAGAAAAAAGATGCTCTTGCATAATAACGCCCAGATGCACCATTTCTGAAAAACATAGATTTGAAATTTTCTCTCTTTTCACTTTTGTTTTGAATTAATTTTCATTTGATAATGGTTAGGTTGAAGATATAAATCAATTCTATCAAACAAAGATCATCTTCTCCCGCCAAAAATTTCGATATCAATTATTTGCATTCATGTTTGCGAATATGTGGCAAAAAGTGTGGACAGGACGTCATCTTCAAAGGACACTAGCTCCTTAACGAAGCAATTTTGTATTATATGATTTGGGTCGAATCTGTCTAAAATATTATCTTCAATGTCCACTAGAAGTTTGTCGGTCTAATTACGGGACACCCTGTAGTATGAAAGTGCTTCAAAGGAACAGAATTGAATTACATCTGATGCCAATACAGAAGCACACCGTAAAAATCTATGAGAACAAAAAAGCCATGATAAATCTCCTATAAATATGAATATTCGCGCTCACAATACCAACAATACTTCAATGAAATAAATCTCAAAATTAAATGAAATGAGCTCAATTTATTTATAAGAAGTCAATTATTCAGTACGACACAAATGCTTTCAATATCGACAATATGGTGCATAAAAAATGAATAGACAGTACAATAATTAATACCAAAGTATAGATAACAAAAAACAATTCTAAAGTCTAATTTTTCCACAGAACTAATTTAACAAGATTTGGATCAACGACCACTATCACTATGTACTTAGCCTATGTCTCAATGGAAATCATTAGTTGTTGATAAGATTCAACGATTCCATTGAAACCAAATATGTTAAGTTAACTAATATTTTTGTATCATTCCAACAACAAAGTAGAAGATACAATAAATATCACACCTTCAAAGGTAAACCGTTACTAAATCAAAATTATTTCGACTTGTATTATTAATGCCATCTCTTTATATACGGAGTATTATATCAAAGAAACTCACTCTTTTGTCGAAGTTCCTCCATAACAAGCTAGATGGCGTTGTTACAATACCGATCTTGAATGTTACGCTAAGTGCAAAACAGCATGTCGGGAAAGGTGATGAAAGTTTAAGAGAAAATTGTGTTTATTTGAATTAAACCTCGCTGCATCATAAGGAAATTAGGTTTTTCTCTCATTATAATTGGAAAATACTTACATTTCGTTTAGCCACAGGAATTCAAAAAGTTTGATCGCTAATAATATGATTCTTAGAGTCTTAGACTTGTGAAATATTTTTATAACAACATGTTAAATCAATAGGTAGTTGGTAAACAATTGACATTGGATTGCTCTTCATATTGTAAAACCTTGGAATTATGTTCATTTTTTGAATAGATCTTTCTTTTCGAAAGTTGTTCCATAACTTGGTATACTACAAAATAGAATAATAACTCTAATTCCTTTATAGTTCGAAACAATTCATTACCTAGATGTTTTCCATTGCCTATAATGAAAAAAACACCCGAAAAATAATATGTTCGATTACCAATTCATGGTTACCCCATTGAATTATACAAATACATATTTTTGTTTAGGTGAGTTTTTTACATTGCGATTTCATACGGATCTAGTAAATTGAAAAAAAACTGGTGGTAAAGTGTTATCTATCAAATTGAGAAGTTATTAAATATAATTATTTCATTGACATAAGAAAAAAGTTTCTATAACATACTATGGTATGAATTAAAAGCACCATATTGATCCCAAAAATAAGTTTGTTTTCCGAAGATTTAAATGTTATAGGTGCAGCAAAATGATGAATAAATCT
This sequence comes from Propylea japonica, assembly GCA_013421045.1. NCBI lineage: Eukaryota > Metazoa > Arthropoda > Insecta > Coleoptera > Coccinellidae > Propylea > Propylea japonica. Next base: position 13,692,957 of record CM024245.1, read on the forward strand.
TCGTTTTTTGTCTTTTTGTCCTCCTGTAAAATTGGATACTTTTGTTTAGTAACGGTTCATTTTTAAAGGTGTGATATGTATGGAAATTCATCCAGAATTGACAATTAACCACTTTTCTTAATATTAGTTTCATGCAAATTTTTTTTCAATCAATTAATGTCAAGGAATAATCAGCAGTTTCTCTCAATTTTATGATTTGTCGAAATTTGTCTTCTTAACTGCAATTTTGGTGCATTTAAATTCCGGTCTTTCTAGGTCGAATCGATAACAGTTAGTAAAACTTCTCTGGAACTATTATTATCTTCTATCAATCAAGATTCCGAACATGATGCAAACTATGCATACATTTCATAAGAATCGTTATAATATATGTTTTTTTTGACAGCAGAGAACGAGATAAACTCATAGATCAGGATATTGATATGTGGAAGGATGAATTAATATGTCATATAAATATATTTTCTTATAGAATACCTACTTAATCTATCAAATTTGATGACTTATGATCAGTTCTCGATTATACCATTAACGAAAAGTAATGTCAGCTCCACGTAAGGACGTCCAGTTTCTTAACTGCAAGCGCAAAAATTCTTGATGTTCCTGTAATTGGATGATTTATTTGATTTTTTTGCTTAAAATCACATATACGAGGTTTGTTCAAAAAGTATCGCGAATTTCATGTTTTTTCAAGAATTATTTATTTATTCATGAATATCTATTTTGTCGCCTTCAAAGTAATCCCCATCAGACATTATACACTTGTGATAACGTTTTTTTCCAATCCTCGAAGCATTTTGAAAAATCATTTTTTGTGATCTTGTTCAGCTCCTCCTTCGATGCCGTCTGTATCTCCTCAATCGTGGCGTAGCGTCGTCCTTTCATGGGCCTCTTCAGTTTCGGAAACAGAAAAAAGGCACAAGGGGCCAGGTCTGGGGAATACGGAGGCTGCGGCATTATTAGAGTGTTTTTTTGGCCAAAAATTCGCGCTCAAGTAACGATTGAAATTGAGCAATTTTGGTACGAATTTCGCGGCGACTCGTCTCATTCCCAAACTGTTGGTAATAATCGAATGGCACGAGCCAATCGATATATTTAGGTCCTCAGCAACTTATCTGACGGTGATTCGAAGATTGGCCAATACTAGTTTCTTTACTTCATCAATGTTTTCGTCTGTTGTTGACGTGCTCGGGCGTCCGGAACGCTTTTCGTCGCTCACATCTTCTCGGCCCTATGAGAACATTTTGTCCAACGATATACGTTGCTTTTGTCCAAAGTAGCTTCGCTGTATCGAACAGTCAGTGCGTCCGCGCACTTTGAGTTGTTTTTCACACAAAATTTGATAAAAATTCTTTGATCCATTTTTCGAAATAGACGAAAATCGAAGACAAGCTAAAACACGCCCACGCACAATAGCTGTCAAAAACGGACTGGACAGTCAAAAGGCCGAAATTGTTAACATTAGTGAGGGTCATGAGTACCAACATAACGCCACCAAAAGATCAAAAATCGAACATACATAGCCCGCGAAAATTCAAAATTCGCGATACTTTTTGAACAAATCTCGTATACAGGAAACATAAAGTGAACTATCAAGCTCCCATTATTTATGTTTCTACGAGTAGGAGGGGAAAGTGGGACAAGACGGGGTACCGCCAATATCTTTCAAGTTGAAAATATCTAAATCAGGGATGGGCAACCTGCGGCCCGCAGGCCACATGCGGAATAGAATTTTCTTGGCCCGCCAATAAATTTTTTCACACACGACAAACCTCCAAATTAGCATTTTGAATATGTAATGAAGCAGTAGCAGTTGTGACTGGACAATTTAGAAATAAAAGAATAGAGAAGTTCAAATAGAATTTGGTTGGACAGCAGAATATCTTTGCGAAAATGACGAAGCTGAAGATATCGTTCGGGCAAGGTGAATTTATGAAAGAGTGCTTGTTTGAACTCACGGATAATTTGTGAACTTTGTAAACGTTTTCAGAAGTAAATATATCAAGAAGAAGAGTGACAAGACAAATAGATGCAATAGCTGCAAATATAAAAGTCGCTTTTAGAAAAGTGGTGGAAACATCTGTTGCTTTTTCTATAGTATTGGATGAAAGCAGTGACATCACTGATACAGCACAGTTAGCAATCTTCATTCGCCTTCAAAATTACAGAAAACTTGCTTGCGTCAAAGCCAATCTAATATTGATGCTCTTGCGAAAAAAACGCAATCTTAGGTGTCTCATTAGATAAGAACTCAGGAACCCTTGACTGATGAGTTAGGGAGTTTTTTTTGTTGAATTATATTAGTTTAAGTTTTTTCATCTCTTACATTGTAAGGTGTGTTTAAATTTTGTTGAATACATTTTATTACTGAAGAAATTTTATTTTGTCCCGTGGCCTGTGAAATATTTTTTTATTTGGCCTCTTACAAAGAAAGGTTGCCCATGAATGATCTAAGCCAAGCAGAGCTGTGGCGAGCACTGTGAAAAAGTGCTTCGAGCTCAAAGCACTATGCCCTATTGAAAAGTGCTCCAGAATTTCAAGCATCAAGCCGTTATTTCTTAAGGAATGCTCGCGATTACTAAGCACTTTCATAAAGGAAATTGGTTTCACGAACACCGAGCACTTAGAACTTTTTAAATAAAACTTTTTCTCCTTCAGCCAAATGTCTTATTTTGAAATATCCCTTACGACTATAGGGGGTGTCTTATTCAACAGTTTCCACCCTCAACAACTCAACAAAGAAAAATAAATATTTCAGTTATTTCTCCATTCCACGAATGCTACATTTAGGCCATTTTTATGTTCCCACAAGTCCATGAAGTGCTTAGTGATCGGTAATTTCTAAAGTGCTTGGGAGTACTTTGCAGTGTTCGAGAACTCCTCACAGATTACTAAGCACTAAGCTCTTCCAAGAAATCCTCGAAGCACCAAGCAATAAGCACCGGTTTGATCTAGTGCTCGCGAGCAGAGTGCTTACGAACACTAAAGTGCTTCGAGTGCTTTCACGAGCACTTAGCACATGGCTACGGCACAGAAAGATGACTCCATCTTGCCTCTTATTTTATTCACTTTTTCTTGATGTATTAGAATCTTCCGAAATAAACTTAACAATATAACAGTAAAAACGTATATCTGTTGATCATTTCATGCCCTAATAAAATCATTTCTGATCTTGCCCCATGGGGTACTCTGTTTTACCCCGTATATGGGGAAAGATGGGGAAAAAGCACTTTTTTGTACAACTGTCAAAAAAACTTGACTTTTCTTCATCACTATGGATGCGTAAATGATTACATTTTAAATATTTTAATTACCGTTTAAAACCGTTAAAAAAGTCTTTTTTTAACGGTGAAAAAAGTGAAAACTGTATGCATAGAAATATTATATGGGAAGATGTAAATTCACAGTTGTACAAAAAATGTTGTTTGTATTTCGTGCGTATAAAATTCGTGTTTTCATGGCACATTCGAGTGAATTCTTGGCCTTGACCTGCGGTCTCGGCCAAAATTTAACACTCTCATTTGCCATGAAAAACACACTCATTTTACACACTTAATACAAAAATAACTATTGTGTAAATAAGCCTTTTTTGACCTTGAGAAATTTGTTTTAATTTATGCTTCTGTTCCAATGTTATAGCAGAAGGAGTAAATAAAATAAACAATCTGTTATTAGTCGATAACATTGGGATACTTTAAAAGCTGCTACTGAGCGAATTTAGAAGCGAGTGTAGCTTATGAGATTGTGATGATTACACACAAAACTGCCTATTCGCAGAGTAGCCAACAATCTAGCGATCCAAGTGAGGTTTATGTTTGTATCGTTGTCAAGGATCTTAGATAAATGTTCAAAATTTCAAATTCAAGATATATAGATTTATAATACTAACTGGATGGCGAACCTGTCAAAAATTTTGAGCCAAACGACAGCCATTTTCAGTTTGGGGTGAATTTGAGAGTGGTCAATTTTCAACGAATTGAAATATTAGAATTACCGACAATACACCGTGTTCAAGGGAACTATAGTGTATAGTCATCATAAGGGTACATTATTTCAATAACTAATCACACGAATCGGACATATTTATTATTTAATATATAGACCGAAATGTCAGTGTTCACAGAATTCTAATATACAGAGTTCGTTTTTCACCATTTCTTTCAAAGGAACGTCTATGTTTCAATCAAAATTCGAGCACAAATGGCATAAAACATCAAAATATTTGTGGTTCACCCCAAACTGCAAATGGCGGCCATTTGCCTCACTTTTTTCTACGTGACAGTAAGGAAGTTCGACGTCCAGTTAGTATTATTTATAGGTCCATGATTCAAGAACCAGGAACCACCGAGTAGATGAGAACTCACAGATTGTTAAGTAGCAACTGTGATTACACACGGCTTGTTTACATGGCAACAAGCAAAAACGCCAGTGTGTGAAATAGCCCAGCTTTGAACTTTAGTCGGAGCTTTTTTGCAATCAGATTGTTGGCTTGTGAACAGGATTACACTGAGCGAATTTAGGATCAGCTACTAAATTCGCACAGTAGTAGCTTGTAAAGTATCGCATAACCCTTACCATGAAATTATTACTTCAATTCTCAATCAAACTTTGACTACCCTGTCTCGCCCCACCTTCCTCAATACAGATAACAAAAGGTTGCAGATCTGTTATTAGCACATACAGCTTGTTGTTGACGTAGAATTCTTGATGACGGAACATTTATTTAAACATTACTTGGGCTATTTGCATTATATCCGCTTCTTCTGTTCTTCGGCCAGTCATCGTCAGGATTCAGGATTCAAAGAAGCAACTTTCGTCACTCTTTAAACATGAAAATGTTCGTCAAAATAAAGTTGACTGATGGGCTTTTCCTTTATTGACATAAAAGCTACTTTCTTCAATTTTTCAGTGTCCGAATGGAAGAACAAGGAAAACTAGCACAACAAGGAGATACTGATAAGCAGAGACCGTATTATATGTATTTGCATATTAGCATATGCATCTGCATATTTAAGAAATTTTCAGCAGTATTTGCATATTTCTGCTAAGATTCAGTTATGATGCATATTTTTGGTACATATTTTCTTCACTGCGTTTCAAACTGCGATGAAAGTAATGATATGACGTGAATTCAACCCTCTTCCACGAAATTGAGTGATAATACCATTTACAAACTAATAAAATAGATGAGCCACTCGTATATTCCGCGACATCTGTCGGAGGAGGAGACTAATACACGAAAAAATTATTTTCAATTTGATAGTTAGATGTCGTTGCATTCATGGAAATCCTATCGAGAAAATAGTAAGTATGTAAAATCATTATTATCAAAAAACCTTTGAATTGTCAACTGACACAAGGAGTGGTTTGACACGTTCTTTTTGTAATATAATAAATTTCGATATGCCTGCACGAGTGAAGACGTGCTGTGTTATTGGATGTGAAAATCGAGATACAAGAAGGTAATTATAAAATTTACATGTATATTCTGTTAACTATAAGAATTAAGATACTCGTAGTTTTCAAAAAAGTTTTTCATGTATTGAATAAGTTTAGTCGGTAAATACTCATATTTTGTATTATTGAATTCATTATTTTTAGTTTTTGAGAATGTTTTCAATGCAATTATTAGTTTATTGATTAGATATTTATGAAATAAATCTGTATTTTCAATTGGTGATACCTATTTCAATTAATAAATTTTTATTCTATCCAGAATTTGATTATTGATCCTCATTTCTCCATTCCAAAAGAAAATCAGATGAAAGTTCGTTGCAGGTATTATTTTCATGAAAATAAATTTCCTCACTCATCGATAACTTGCACGAATCCATTTCTGATTTTCTTTAGGAAATTGAATTTCAAAAAACTTTTTGCCTCTTGTATATGGGTGTGCCTACCTATTCAAAAGGTGCACTACAGAATTTTTTTTGAGGCAGCTTTACGATACAGATTCCTTTTTCAATTGAGCTTTTTTCACGAATTAGTAATGTTGTACAAAAAAAGATGGCGTTGAAGCTTGTTCTACTAGTGTCTCATCTATTCTCCGTTTAGTTAGTCTATGGATAATACAGATTATTGTGACTTTTGATTTGGGAATCACTTTTGTCGCATTCCGGAACGCAGTATTAGTAGTCGCGCGCTACGTCACGTGATAAAGTTAAAGAGACCAAAGATCTTCGCGTTCGCCGGCTCGCCTACTGCATAGTCATTTGGATCAAAATTTAACTGTGAACGTTTACAAACACATTAAATTAATAAACTTTTGATACCATAATATTGAGAGTTAGTGATATGTATATGTTTTGAAATAAAAATTCTTTTTTTTTTGGAGTTTTTATAATTCATCATTAAATGTTTCGTATTCTGCATTATTCGTTATTTCAAGCATTTTTCATGCATATAATAACATTTTCATGTTGCATATTTTCCGGTCCCAACTGATAGTTGATAGTTTGATAGTTTACAGAGGGGTTACAGTTCACTGCGACCTTAAGGTCTATTGTGCCTCCTTACAGAGCTGTTCTGGCCAAAAACCTTCACAGCTCGCCTTCCAGTTCCAGAGATGTAATGAAATCTAGTAACTGTGAAGGCTTCAACGAGGCTAGTTCCCCACTCTTGCAAGTTTCTTGTCCAAGGCATTTCCTCCTCAGGCTCGTAATGCCAAGGCATTCCGTGACTAGGTGAATGGGGGTTTCTTCCTCCCCCCCACAGAACCTACACTCGTCAGTGTCCGACAATCCCATCCTCAACAGGTGCTTCCTGAGGCGACAATGTCCTGTAAGAAATTCAGTGAGGAGGTGCAATTGCTTCTTACCAAGATCCAGATATCTTTTGGATCCCGCTGTCTCGAAGTTCCGAAGGAACTCAGTGGAATGATCCATCCCTTGGAGATTCCGCCAGAGCTTTTCCCTCTCGGCTTTCTCCTTCTCCAGAAACTCCTTCTTATAGGTACATTTAGATATACTTACCACAGAAGGGTTCTGGGCCAAAGAGTAACATTTGTGCGCCCTCTTTGGCAAGTGTATTGGCCTCTTCGTTTCCTTCGATTCCCGAGTGGCCGGGAACCCAGATTAGAAAGACCTTATTTTTCTTGCCTACTTCGTTGAGTTTGTTCCGGCACTCCCAGATCATCTTAGAATCGATGACGTAGGAGCTCAGTGCTTTAATAGCAGCTTGACTATCTGAGTGTATGGCTATATCACACTTCTGATAGTTTCTTTCTAGATTTATATCTAGACATCTTTCAATAGCTAAGATTTCCGCTTGAAAGACGCTCATATAGGAGCCCAGCGACAGTGCACACTTGGTGCTTGGCCCGTATATCCCGGCGCCTGCTCCTGTAGAGGTTTTGGAACCATCTGTATACCATTTTACGGTATTTTCTTTGAGATTATAGTCGGTGTATTCCCGTTTCCAATCATCTCTTTTACTTAGCAATGTCATGAAGTTTTTCTCAGTGATTACTTTCTTGATCATTGCATCACTAGGGAGATTCGCAGATGAGATGTAGTTATTCAGAGAGAACCAGACTCTTTGATTCTTTATTCTCTCATTACCTGCACCTTCCTTAGATATTCTGAGAATAGCCTCATGGGCTACCCTATCAACCACTAGATGTAGAGGTGTGAGGTCCGTAATGACCTCTAGTGCCCTAGTTGGACACGTTCTCATAGCTCCAGTGATACACACACAGGCAAGTCTCTGTACTTTATCGAGCCTTTTCGTCGTACTCACCTGACTTGCCTTGGCAAACCAGGCTACTGCAGTCCCAACTGATGAGCCTAAGCCTAAAAAACATTAAATAAATTTTTTTCACATTTTTTCTGTCTTTCAGTTGAATACAACTGATCAATGATAAACAAATATACTGAACAAGATTCATACATTAAATTAGTCACGAGATGAAGAAAAGCATCGAAATGATGCCGAATGAACATTCGTAGAAAAAAACTGAATGCTACGGTAACAGAGAGATGTGACACAATACGAAGGTAGTAATTAAATTTTTACTTAAAGAAATGGATTTTTCACGTAGTGTATATAGATTAGTTCAAAAAATGAAATTCGAAATGTATGTATTGGTAGCTTAGGCGTGCTAATGAGAGTACTTCATCCTAGGTTCCTAGGTTGGCTTAGATGTAGAGCTGGTGCCACTGAGACGCTGTTAAAACTATCTGTACCAATGTTGTAATTGTATAACTTCGTCAAGATCTTGTTAAGAAATTAGAGCTTCGACGTTATTGGGTTGGCACTGGAAAAGTGAATTTCACCAGATCTGATCATTTTTAGAATTTACCCGTGTCTGGCCATTATGACCATATTTCACTAGGTAATTCCCATTAGTACAAGATCCAACTACCAAACTAGCGTCGTTCTGACAGTGGACCAATGAGATCACTTTAGGAAGGAATTTAAGGGTTGTAGAACGCCCTCGACTCATGTAAGGAACGAGGTAGGACCGATGAGATTTGACATTCTGAATTCAATATATCTGGTTTTTCCATATGGTATCGACAAGAAATATCAAAATATGAAATCCTTAACATATTGTACCGGGTTTTTCACTATAATTTGACCCCCCCCCCTTTAACTTTGTTACTAAAGGAGATACAAAAAAATGTTTCGCATAAAAGTTTCACGAAAGCAACTGAGGTTTTTTGATATGAGTCCAGAAACTGAAATATATACAGGGTGGCCAACATATTGATGGCAACTTCATTTTTTCAAATGGGACACCCTGTAGATTTTTCCATGTTTGGCTAGCTCTTTTTCCCCTGATTTCGAATATGTAACATATTTGGGTCTATCTCTTTTATTCTGAGAACCACAGAGTTTCAAATTTTAAGAACCACCTGCCAAGATCTGTGATCATTTTGGCAGAGTGCTTTTACTGAAAATGCTCATTCTTGGAGTTATAATAACGTCAATGGGAAGATATTCAGGGTGAACAACATTGAATGCAACTATATTTTTTCAATTGGGACACCCTGTCCTGTATATTCTTCCTTTTTTTGATAGGCTATGTCCTCCTGATCTCGAATATAAATGCGTATGTGGATGTGTCTCTTCAATTTTCAGAGTTTCAAAGTTTTGAAATGATGATACCGAATAAAAAAATATGTGAAATATCTACGAAATTCTTTATATCCAAACAATCTACTTAAAAGTATTATTTTAGAATGAATACTTAACAATTACTTAACCAATGAAAAATGATAAACTATGGTAGTATGGTAAGAATAACATCAACTAAAGAAATTGCTCAAAATGACCACCTTCATTCAATACACATAGTTCATATAGTTGTCTCAAGTTGTTTAGACTATTTTTGATAGCATTATTATTGCTCTGATTCAAGTCAGAAATTAAAGCTTAAAAATTTGTTTCTAATCATTAAAATATTATAATTATTTTTTGTGCATTGACGGGATTAGTTCCGAATTATGGGTTTAATATTGGTTGATTTTATGTCATTAATATTATTCTCCGCTTTCATTGATTGTCATTATTGCTGAAGTAAATTTTTTCCTTCAGGAACGGCTATAAAAACGTGTCCAACGGTGTTGAATCGGGAATATTTGGTGGCCATAAAATGGGTGCGCCATTACCAATCCAAAGATCAAATTGGCCACTCAAATATTCACGAACTTCCAAAACGCTATGCCAGATGGTTATTGAAATTTGAAACTCTGTGGTGCTCAGAATAAGAAAGATATATCAACATATGTTACATATTCGAAATCAGGGGAAAAAGACCTAACCAAATATGGAAAAATATACAGGGCGTTCCATTTGAAAAAACGAAGTTGCCATCAATATGTTGGTCACCCTGTATATATTTCAGTTTCTGGACTCATATCAAAAAACCTCAGTTGATTTCGTGAAACTTTTATACGAAACATTTTTTTGTATCTTCTTCAGTAACAAAGTTAAAGGGGGGGTCAAATTATAGTGAAAAACCCGGTACACTCTTCAACTGATTATGCTCTACCTCGTGATCTAATCATAATTTTCACATAGAATGTCATTCATAGATGGAATGACCTAATGAAATCAATCCAAGTAAGCTAAATCTCCTTCGCCATTAAGCTCCTGGAAAATATGGGAGAAGGTTGTTTGAATTCTTGCGTCTTTTGCTCCTACCGGTGGAAGGAAATGAATTTCATGAAAGAAAAATGTTTCATTTTGAATAAAACCCAGCGGAACGTAGACAACAAGACAAAAACCTTGTGACAACAGCTGCCATAAATCTCAGGATATCAATGCAAAAAATGCAGGCCAGCGATATAAAATCCCACCCTCACCCCTCACAAGGGAAAGTATTTCATATAACCTCGTATTTGCCATTCGTAATGTCGTAAAGAAGATGTTATATGATCTCAATTTCTGCGAAAACTCGGCAAGTGCCCTGTCTCGTCCAATATAGTTGTTTTGGGGTGAAACGCATACCCAGAAGAGAGTGCGTGTGAGGTCTTTCACCCTTACATGCGAAAGGCACAGGCCTTGTGGGACCTAAGGGGATGCACACACTCCGTCTGCTCGTATCAATATCGCGGCTACTGACCCAGATTTCTCCATGAATTGAACATCGAATCATCCCGACGCGTTTGCCCAATGAAATAGTAACCTGGAGTGGATTTCCGGTGATGGAAACGTGGCAGATACAGAGATGGACTAGCCTATTGTAAGTATAGCTGTTTCTATTGTAGCTGCACCTCGCGAAGGGAAATGAAAAACTATTGTTAGGGTTATATATGCCTTGGTTTCAGAAACAAAAGGCATGAAGATGTGAGTCCTAAGTCATCGACTCAAAGCTTATATTGGAGTGGCGAAGAAAACTCAATAAAGTGGGCAAGAATAACAAGTCTCATTAGTATGGATTCAAGGCGCTTATTCCATCAAAATAATTTGCAACTTTTCACATTGCAAGAATCTCATACCTAATTGAAAAGTGCAATGTGAAAAGTTGCAAACTAATTTGGTGCAATAAGCCCCTCTGATCACTCAGGAAACAAAGAAAAAGAAGTTGTTAACAAACTTACAAAACAGGGAGCTCATACGCCACTTTACAGGCCCAGAACCCTTAAATAAAATCTAGCCAAGGTGTTACTAGATTTTGAAGACTCTCTTTGAACAATTCAGGTGTCCTCTATTCAAAAAATAAATTCAAATCATGTTTGTCGTCGTTTTCTTCCCTTAGTTTTATTCTTAATATAGTTTTTTAAGGATCTGAATCCCATTTCATTTGTTCCGAATATTCTACTGTGTCTTTCGCAGAATGTGATCTTGCATTGTCGTGAAGCAATACTATTTTTTTCTGATAAGAAACCCTGGAGATTTTTGACATAATTTCCCATTCCACCTGGTTACTTGTTGTAGATAGTAAAGAGCGTTACATTTCACTGCAATCTTTAGGCACAGATGTTCTGAGCTTTAAATTCATTGTGCCCTTATCAGATCTGTCTTCCCTACAGCACTATAGCTTCCCCATCAGTTCCAGAACTATTCTAGACATTCTCTGCGCAGATTCACAATGGCAAGGCATTCTGTAATTAAACGAACTGAAGTTTTCTTCTCTTCCCTCGCAGAATCTACTCTCGTCAGTTCCTGTTATGCCAATTATTATTATATGCTTACGAAAGAGACCATGTTCCGTAAGAAAGCCAGGGAGGAGGCCTTACTACTGAAATCCAAATACTTTTTCGGCCTTGAAGTTTGAAAGTTCCGAAGGATCTTTTTTGAATTATCAATTTTCAGAAGATACCTCCAAAGAGCTTTTCTCTCAGAATTCTTGCTTCAAATTTTTTTTAATGGTTCATTTTAACCATTCAAAAATGGAAAACACTGAAGAGACACGAGAGGGGCGAGACCACGCTGAAATAGGCTAAAATAAGTTGAGATCAATTATTGAAGTGTGAGTATGTTATGTACTTACCTTAGCTATGTGTTATAATTGACTAACCTTCAGGATATAATATACTGTTATAGTTATAGTTTAAAAAGAGGTTACAGTTCACTGTGACCTCAAGGTCTATTGTGCCCCCTCACAGAGCTGTTCTGACCACACCCTTTAGAGCTCGCTTCAAAGTCCCAGAGATCTGATGAAATCCAATATCATTGAAGGCTTCAACGAGGCAAGTTCCTCACTCTTACAAGTTTCTCGCCCAAGGCATTCCCTCCTTAGACTAGGTAGATGGGGGTTTCTTCCTCCTCCCCACAGAACCTACACTCGTCAGTGTCTGATAATCCCATCCTCAACAGGTACTTCCTGAACCGACAGTGTCCTGTAAGATTGCCAGTGAAGGGGTATAACTGTTTCTTACCAAGATCCAGATATCTTTTGGATCTTGCTGTTTCAAAGTTCCGCATGAACTTAGTGGAATTATCCAATTATCCATCCCTGGGAGATTCTGCCAGAATTTTTTTTTCGGATTTCTCCTTCTCCAGAAACTTTTTCTTATAGTTAAATTTACCTATACCACAGAAGGGTTCTGGGTCAGTGAGTGACATTCGTGCTCCCTCTTTGGCAAGTGTATGATCCTCTTCGTTTCCTTTGGCTTCTGAATGGCCGGGAACCTAGATTAAAAATCTTATTTTCCTTGCCTACCTCATTGAGTTTGTTCCGGCACTCCCAGATAATCTTCAGACGATGACGTTAAGCTCAGTGCTTAGTTAGCAGCTTGACTATCTCAGTTGCTATATCGCACTTCTGATAGTTTTTTTCTAGATTTATATCTAGACATCTATCAAAAGCTACGATTTTCGCTTGAAAGACGCTTTTCTCGAAAAAAATAAAAACTTACAAGCAGTAATGATCACTGTTCATTTCATTTCATCGCATAAGTGTTCCATATAATTAATATTCCAAGATATTGTATGTCTATGACAGAAAATAAAGACATTCTATAAGTCTTTCTGAAGGTTTAATTACTAATTTCCGGAAGAAATTATATCCCTAGTATTTTAATCACACAAATAGAACTTCTTTTCGAGTTTTTATTTTTTCCAGATACTATAGAACAAATGATAAAATGGAATGTCTAGTGATCATAACTGCTTGTAAGTTTTCATTTTTTTCGAGAAAAGTATCGACTGAATCGAAATTCTGCAAAAAAAAATTTCTTCAGAATTAAATGGGAAACCATAAAAAATTTTATTTTTCGAAAATCTATTCCACGAAAACAATTCTTGAAGGAAAATTATAGTTATGGAATCAAAAAAATTGTCTGAGTAATATCTATTCAATGAATCATATAATAAATATTTTTTTATAAATCAGTGCTTTTTAGAACTCCTAAAAAAAATTTAAACTGTCTACTCGTCATCGCCTTCCAAAAGCTGTATCTAGGAAGGGGGATTGAATTTATATGAACAACCCTTGCTTACTTTCATCGTGTAATCATCTCCTAAAGTCCCTCGCATTTGTTTACAGACACCCTGTAGATACCAAAATGATTAAACGGATTTATTAAGGAGCTGGTAATGGTAATATCTCCAGCTTGAAAGAGAATGTGTATCTAAATTTCTGCATCTAGAAAAGTTCCACCCTGCGTCTTCGTAAATATGTTACTCACATCTCATCATTTCCCTTTCATTTTATTATGTCATGTAGAACACTAAAACTGGAAAACTGTATCGAACCAAGGGACTCCATGATATGTACTATCGCCCATAGCAATCAATTCCAATATATAACTGAAAGCAATAAAACGTGAAGCTATTTTGCTGCAAGTAGATTCTTTTTAACAAGTTTCCTCAGAACTTATTCCCTCGAGGAAAACATTGACATTTCATCAAGATATCTGATATTTTGTACGAAGTTGAAGTTGAATATTATAAGGTTTCGACTTTATATGAATGCCTTACAGTTAATAAAGGAGAAAAATTCGTAGATATAATGGTTCCAAGTGAAGGATTGTAAAAATGAGAATTATTTTCATAAAATAAAATTTAAGAAAAAGCCCCGAGCAGGAGCTTCTGCGCGGTCCTTCTTTGGTGGAACAAAAGACTATTACCTCAAAATTTTATATGGGATTTGAGATTTGATATTAAATATATAAATGTAGAATCAGCACAATCGGAATTATATTCGGAAATTATTCAAAAAATGAAATATGTAAAAGAAAAATAATGACAAAAATTTGATTCTATAGTTCTCATGATGCGATCACCTTTAAATTTTGCGTGAACATTCAGTATGGTAGTTTTCATTCTCAAAATAAGTTTCACCCGATTCGGATATGGAAATATAAATATTCTCCTTTCAATATTTCAATTGAATTTTCTATGGTTCTGTTAACACCATGGCCACAAAATTTTGCATAGAGTTTCAGTATATCAATCTTTATTCACAAAAAAAATATCACTAGAATCGAATATCCTGTTATAGAACAATAAGATTTTTTCCTTTCAATATTCCAATTGAATTTTCTATGGTTCTGTTAAAACTATGGCCACGAACTGATCATTCAGAATGTCGATCTCAATTCACAAAAAAATTTCACTCGAATCGGATGGCTTTTTATGGAAATATGAAGTTTTTTTTTTCAATACTCCAATTGAATTTTCTATGATTCTGTTCGCACTATATCCACAAAATGTTGCATGAGACTTGTTATCGGTATCTTGCATTTGTCCATAACATTTGTTTTCAATTGAATATGAGGAAGAAAAATTTTGAATGGCCATATTTTATGGAACACCCTGTACGATTTGGCTGGTTAACGAACTTAACCGAGCAGTTTGAATTGAACAAAAAATTGAGGGAAAAATTTTAGTTTAAAATATCTCAGTGACGTATATATGTACTTCTTTTTCAGTCAGTTTTTGAGTGAAACTTTTACATCCTATACCTCCAAAATTAAACATTTGCGACCCCATGTTCATAGGATTTTTTTCCTCAGACTTGAGGAATCTCCCCTTCAATTAGAAACACACAGTTATTTCTTGAAACGTACAAGTGTACAAGTGGTATATAATAAACGTAGCAGCTCAATAACAATACTTCCCCAATCAAAATCAGGAATCAAATCATTGAACCAATTATCAGATTCAATGTAGATAAGAATGCGAAATGCAACTATAATGAAAATATAACACCAAACTTGACAAATTACTCCCTGCTCGCTTGCTCATTATTATACATAATATTTTTGCTTACGGTATAAATTTGCATTGATCGAATGATTATAACACAAAATTGATCAGTTCGTTGCATTTCCGTTCGTTATCAATACTTCGACCTTCAATATGATTAGGGGCGATAGGTAAAAATACAAATAATTTTCATGCACTATTATTATCGTTGCAGACTTCGAGATGCAATTTTCCAATTAACACAATATTTATATGTATACATTATTACATTCATTCCGAGCCAAAACAATTACCACAATATTTATATGTATGTATACAATCATGCTAAAAATTCTGAAACATGGGTATATTATTTAAATAATATTATATAGAGACATAACTTGATTATTTATGACGCATGGAACAGCTAGTTGCTTGGGGATATGAGAACAAAGATTATTTTTGCTGGTTTTTGTTAGACAACAATCTGCATCTAAAGAAACACATACGGTTTTGTAAATTCACTCCGGAAACATACGAAATTCAGTGCTTCAGATGGAGAATTTTACCATACCATATGTTCGAGCAGGAATAAATGGTCTTGATAAACCAGTATGTTAGGCAACTTAAGATCCGAAAAGTTCTTCTCTCATACTGCCAACCTCATGTTGGAATTAAGAAAAAGAAACATACATGGTTGGTCGTGAATTAATCACACCTGATTTCGTGAAAGTGGCAACATCTGTCCTCAATATCCTATGACCCCCCACTTTCCTAAATTATTCTGGTACCGCCAAAAAAATGTAAGTCTGGTCTCAGCATCTACAGGTAACAGATGAATTGATGATTTCCATTAAATTACACAAAAATTCGATCAAGAAGAGCTTCGAAAGAGGTTCGCAATTTTTAGACATATTCATAGTTATCTTGCCATGATATTATGGCGGAGAATGAGCACAAAAGTTGATATGTCATTCGAAAGTCCACTAAATGTGGTATTTTTTACTGAAAAGAAAACGTGTGCATAATTATTAATATTGCATTTTGAGGACTGATGTGGCCACTTTCACTAAATCAGCTGTGATTAATTTACGACACAACCATGTTTAGCAGCGAAAAAACCATCATTCCACTATTGTTTCTCATCTCCAACATGAGGTTGGCAGTCATGAGAGGAGTTCTTTTCGTACCATTTATACTTACCGATCACTTTAATGCAGAAGAATTCATCAGATTAATCCAGAAAAACTTGACAGACATATTCGATGAAATGTACTTATCTTACAGATAAAATGTCTGGTTTGAAATGAATGGCTGTCCAGCACATAATAGTCGTAATGTCAAGATCTATGCAATGAATATATCACGATACAATGGATTGGAAGATACGGTCAGATGGCCACCGAATAGTCCCGACCTTACGCCTTTGGCTTTTTATGTCTAGAATACTTTGAAGAAGAAAGTATATCTAACTTGTTTTCAGACTCGGAAAGACCTCATCAACAAAATAACATTGTGTTGTTCAGAAACGCGTCAGAAACGCTATGAACTTTGCAGAGTTGTAGGGTTCAGTACGAAAACAATGTGTCAAATGTAATGAAGAAGGAGGTTAATTTTTTCGTTATTATTTCGATTCAAGATGAATTGTTGATTTTCATAAAATCACATTAAAATTCGATCACGGAGAGCATCGAAATAGAGCAAATTTAGATTCGGAATTTCCGACTTCTTTGTCGTTATCTTTAGTCTAAGATCCCGATATAAAACGACCTTCACCGAGATGCTTATTTGATGAAACTTATTTTATATTTAATTTAATATGCCAATAAATATAATCCATATGGGTTGCCTAGCAAATTTCAGTCCAGAGTATGTTTAATTAAAAATTAAAAAACATTATTTTTTTAAACATTTCACCGGTATGATTATTAGATAAATTCTATACCAATCGAAAGTATGAAGCCCATAGAATATGCGAACGTTAGGTTGCCTGTTCTTTTCCGGTCACAACTATCGGGTTGCCAGGTATAAACAGGTATAGATTGGTATAGAATTTATCTAATAATCATACCGGTGAAATGTTTAAAAAATATTTTTTCTAATTATTAATTAAACATACTCTGGACTGAAATTTGCTAGGCAACCCATATGGATTATATTTATTGACATATTAAATTAAATATAAAATAAGTTTCATCAAATAAGCATCTCGGTGAAGGTCGTTTTATATCGGGATCTTATACTACTTGTTAGCCATGATATTATGACGGAGGATGAGCAGCCAGCACAAGTTGATAAGTCATTCGAAAGTACACTAAATGAAGTATTCTTACGTAAAGGAAAAGCATAGTTATTAATATTTCCTCGGAAAACTATTAAAAAAATAGAACTTCTTTTGTTAACTTCAGAATCGCGATATTCATCTCCCTACCACGCCCGCAATAAGTGTTTCTTCTGCACACAGACTCCCTTATCTTCTGGCAAATTAATTGCTCTTTCCGAATGTGGTCAAATTTGTGGGACTACGAGAAAAACTGATTAGTGATCATTTCAGAGAAAATACTTCGTGAAATAAAAAAATGTTCAATTAAAGAATAACCGTCACCATTTCGACATGATTTTTCGTTGAATGTCACTCGTTTAATCCCCCTTGAAGTATGGCCTCTTCAAAAGTTAAATAGTTCATGTTTGATACACTTATTTAGGAACACCCCGTGTCCCCGTAAGTACTTTCTATGGTGTCACATGAAAAAACTCTATATTTCAACATACTTCTTCTTCCAATCCAAATCCACTAACGGATGTATGGATCAAGGACTGTTTATCGTGCAGTCCTGTCCACTGCCTGATGTTCCACAGCCAGGACATTTTTTTCCTTCCGATCCCTCTTCTTCCCTTCAACATACTGAAAATAATAATATGAAAATTCAAATTAAGTATTTCAAATCCTATCAAATCCATTTGATGATGGGAGTGTTTAGTTTATCACTCTTATACGCGTTACCAGCATAATGGAAATGAATTGAAAATCGAGTAATCTCCATTTTATGCAATACTTATCGAATAACACCTTGAAAAAACAATACCTCAATGCATTTTCATTACATCATGAAATGTCGATGCATCAACTGAATAAGAGTTCATGGAGAAGCGTCATTTATGACTTATTGTTTATGTATACATATTTCTCCATACAGTTCTTCATTTCCCATGACGCTATTTATTTAGTAACCTCCGCATTGAAATAATAAGAATTGGTATTGATGGTATCCATTACAATCATTTTTTTACGCAGATACATAAAACTCCTAACAAATGGAAATTAAAAATATTATAATAATTAAATCGAACACAGAGAACGTATTGGACTGAATCAAGAACCGTCTCAATCTCTTATTCCCAAAAATTCTGGAAAATGGTACAGCCAAAACGAAAAGTAGAAAAAATGTTCAAAAATAACATGTGCATACGTATACATACCTATTGCTCATCAGACATTGGTTGTCAGATACTTTTTGAAATTTTACCAAATCTATTGAAATAAGGGAGAAATCGAAAAGCTACGTCGAAGTTGCTTTGAACAGCCTCTTTGGAGAAACTGACAAAATATAATTCCAAATCCAAGATACAGTGGAACTTACCTATAGCGAACGTCTATATTACGAATTTCTCTGTAAAACGAATTTCGAACAAGACATTGCACCTTGAATCCAAATTCCATGTTAAAAACACCCTTTAAAAGGAAGTAAATTCTCTATAACGAAATATTCAAAGAATATCACTCTTTGAATGGGTGTTGGTGAGAAGGTATAAAGGTGAGTTTTTTCTTAATTTTTTCCGGACGTACCTAATAAATCCCGGCCTTAAACTAAATCATTACGGCGGGCAGAGAGATCCTTCTGAAACAGTTTTAAATACACCCCTGGCTGTTTGGTTTCGATCTAACCATTACGCTAGTCTGAAAAGTTGTGCGAAAATGTCTAAAAGCCACTGCTCAAGTTTGAATGATAAATTTAAATTCATCAGTGAAGTCAACCGTGACATTGCCGACTATAGAAACAAATTTTCTGTATACCTAAGGAAATTTCTTATTACGATTTTTTTTGCGGATTTAGCGCTTTCGTTATAGGGAAGTTCCACTGTATTTCCACAAGCTATCAATGTAAAATTGTGATAGATTGGACAGACTTGTATCTGTAGTAGAAGAGAAAGATTGTGTCTTGTTTTGTGAATTCATGAATTTTAATTCATTAGTGAGTACCGGAATTAAACTCACATAAGCCCAGATAACTCCCACAAGAATGTTCAAAAGTTAAATTTTCGAAGTACGTTTGAGTTTCGAACAGGAAAGTAGAGTTCATAATAAATAATAAAATGAAGCCAATAGTTCTCGGGATATAAAAATTTTAATTATTGTTTGCCTACTCCGAACAAGTGCTAAAAGCTTTTGATTCACATCTCATAGTGGAATAGGAAAATCAAACTTGAAAAGTGTAAAAAAAAACAGAAGTTTTGATTCCGAGTTGAGATTTGAACCCAGAAACCTCAAACCTACACGAAAGTTTCATAATTTTCAATACCTAACCAATCCGTCATAGAAGCTGTTAAGTAGTATTCCCTCAAGAAAACTTCCCACTTTATAACAGAAGAAAGCATTTTAACTTCCTCAACAAAAGCAACGTAATAGGCCATCCATTTTTCTTTATCTTTCAGGTTTGAAGAATGGTTGTTCAGTGATCAAGAATTTGATTCATCTCATAAATTCCAGTCGAACTGAAGCTTAGGTATCGAATTTTTTGGGAAATGTTTCAATTGGACATCAAAACAAATAATTCTAAATCATGAATTGATCATAATTCGGGAAATATTCGACCTATCTGGTAAATTAACAAACTTAACCGATGATTTATTGATTTGCAACCGTAACAAATTTTTTCAAGACATAGGTCAAGAAAATTAAAATGTCCTATTAATACTCATAACTTGATTGAGCTCTCATTATATTTATCGCATTATTCTTTTATATTTGTCATCAATGATACAAAGGAAGAATGCAGTGTCAACACTTGATAACAATATTTTTGCATTATGCATAACTGCATACATAATGTTATTCTAATTGATTCGGTTTTTTTCAGTTGAATAAATTATAAATATCTTGATTATCCCCATAAAACACTTTATTATGTAAAAAGTCTGTTGTTTAATTGATAGGATTATTCCGGGTGAAATATAGAAGGCATTCTATGTTTCTATGTTTATATGCTCCGAGGATAATTTTTTTATTTCTATTCCAAATATTTCTGTTTAAGATGTAATATTTTCAAAAAATTTAAAAATGGGTGAATGAATTCTTTTTTGTTTCGAGAATCCACCCAGATGAGTGCGTGACAACTGGACTATCTTGCTTTATATATTATAAAAAGTGTTTCTGAATTGATACAAAAAATGTAAAATTTCACTTTAAAAATATCTTCTACTTTCTTTTCGTGTGGGGTGCCATTTTATTGAAGAAAATTAAACATCTTAACTCGTATTTGTCGTAACTTCAACACTTTATGTAGTAGAGATACTACGTCAAGATGTTTTATTTTTTTACATAAAATCGAAGCCCTACACGAAAAAAACGCTGGATAGATTTTCCGCCCTAAATTGAACTAATAATTCAAAAATAATTATAAGTTCAAAAAATCTCAGTGGTGTACCACTTTTTCAGTAAGTTTTAAGTAAAACTTCAACACCCTGTATCTTGGAAACTATGAGTTTCCGGAACTACCTTTATGGGAACTTTCTTCCATAAAATATTCCGAGGAATCATTCCCTTAAATATCTTTCGCATCAACTCAGAAACACCCTGTATATATATGTCAATAATTGACATAATAACGAAATTTAATCATTATCACAAGTGAAATAGGATAACATGGTTCAGTTATTTTCTGTTGCTCGATGAGTAAGAATTATTGAAGGAAATATAGATATACGAGTACCTACCTTCGAAAAATGAATTATTAATTGAAAATTGCAGAATCGCAGAAGTGAACTACTCTGTTCACATATTCAATAATATATCTTATCATAATAATTGTGTGGTTAAATTAGATTATTTGAACATATTCACATAAACAATGTGAGAAACGTTGAGCTAAATCCTCTAGGACCAAATTCAGCATAAAATGAATGTCCTGAATTTCCTTCATTTAGTTGGAACTCCCAGTATATGATCTCACTTCATCATTCTCTTCTTCAGCTGTGCAATTGCTGCATAATTTCCATTGCCATCTTGGATTTCTAACGATCTGTCAAAAGTCAATGTCGAATAAACATATTAGCTCTTCGGTTGTTCTATTACAGTTTGTTAACTACCTTCGTTCTGATCCAATTAGGATTTCATGTCCGTTTTCGTCATCGTAATTATGGAAATAAATTCTTGTATCACTATCAGATCCTTCATTGTGTGCTGTATTTTAGCTGTCAATAATGACAAATACATATGATTTTCATCATCTAACGATTAGCTGCCCCATTAGTCTGAACAAGGCATGATGAAGTTTGAAAAGAGTAATGTTTACAGTTTATCTTGAAGTTCATATGAATAATATGAATGGATTAGAGATATTTCAAGCAGTTTCTATGTAGAATATAGGAACATCAATATTTATAAGTGCAACTCATTAAGATAACTACTTGTCTGAGTTGACACTGTTCACAGACAGAAATATTGATCGTACTATCAATGGATGCTTATGATCAACCTTCCCATATTGATGATGTTTTAAACTTAACATTGTACTTAATAACAATTTCATCAATATTTCTATCTATAAATTCATATCAGGTACATTTAGATGTCACAAGAGACCGGCATTTGTTGGTAGTTTGTTCAGTTATACATTGATTCAATGGACTTGTACTTCGACTCAAGAAACACTTCTATCGAATAAGATTATTGTAAATGTGGCTGATCTTTCTACTTTATGAGAGATAGTCGTATTCATATAGTTTAAATTACTTCTGGTACTTCAGCTTACTTCATGAGTGGAAAACAAGATTCACTATGAGAATGAGACTTTGAATTTCCAGTGTAGAAATAGTATGGTCAGACAAGAAAGTGGAATATCTGTTAGCTACGCATTGTATTTAGTGAATGAAATTCAAATATGCTCAAATCGAGCAATAAGAAAAACGTGTTTGGAACATTATAGAAGTTTCGCTATTCTATTATGCATTTTGAATTAAAATCTGAGATTATTTCGAATTGTGATAGATACTCAGTACAGAGCCGGCAATCAAAAAATAAACAACTCTACAAAGCATATTTGGCGCATTTTAATCCATCACTTAACACTTGGTAAACCATAATTTCAGTAATATAATTGAATAAATGAAACACTATATGACCACAATTTTTTTAATGAAATTCTTGTTGACATTAAATTTCGAGGCTTCTAACAGATATTTGGAAGTTCTGTTAACCTAAAATCACCGCACTCAAATTTCAATTAGCATGATCAGTTTACCAGAGGCGGACTGGGTTGTATATTTTAATGCTTACATTTTCAACATCGTGTATGATAAGGTGCTAAAAAAATAAATTTGGATACCTTGAACATCAAGCTAAAGAATAGGTAGTCTTGTTCAGTGTCGATAAAATGAACCATTTTCGAAAAAAAAACAATGAAAGAAGTAAGTAATTGAAATGTCTTTTACTAAAATGGTTTTCAGTGGCGTTATTTAGGAGGTCACATCTACATAGGGAGGGCAGATAGCAAAAAATCATGGTATTTTTTATGTTCTACCTAAATCCGAGAGATTTGCCACATTTTCCGGAACAACCTGTATACAAAAGGAAATTCAACTCGCACCATTGGTCGTCAGAAAGAAAACATGTGAGATTCGTAACTTATAGAAAAACAACTTACAAGGACTTAGCCAGGAAGGAGTTTGGGGTTTTAACAACCCCTTCCCCTAGAAATACCTACAAATACTTGCTACAGAAAGCGACCTTGACAATTCTCTGCATTTACAAAGTCAATTGCTAATATTTCAAAAGAAGATCAAAAGATCACAAATCGCTAATCCTGTATGTTCAAATAACGGAGATGATGAACTGGAACAACACAAAGATCCTTATGACGGAACTTGATAATTATAAAAGGAGAATTAAGGAATCCACATGTCTTTTGTTACATGAAGTTGATAATTGTTTAAGTTTTCTATTGGAATAGATCGATTTTGATTGGTTTGTTGAAGAAAGAAATTACATTAGGAAATTTCAAAATTAAATGAATCAACATATCTTGTTTTTATTGATTGTAGAATGAAATCAGAAGATCTTGTGCGTTTCTTTATGAGACCAGTGACAAATAAATTGAAATACAATCAATGTTGTTCGCGTATAATTCTTGATGATGAAGAATTCATCGAATGTTTCTTCGACTATTTCTATCAATTTGGCCTTTAGTATTCAATTTTTTCGACAGCATTCGTTAGCCGTCGTCAGGAAACACACTTGAGACTTGGAACTTGGAAAACCAATTTTCGATACGTTTTGGAGATATTTATCATTTTTCACAGATCTCGAAAAACATCATCAATAAATTTGAATCATCTTTTGAATTATTGAATTGTTGAAATTCATTCAATCTTCTCAGCTGTGCTTGAAATCTATAGATGGTTGACTAATGGGACTTTCGGTGATCGACATTAACGATTCTCCCTTCAATTTCATACGTTTCGTTTTTTTCTGTTCGATCTCATGAAAGCTTGACTCCATTTATTCCTATGGCTCTTATACAAAGTATGTTGGACGGGCTTTGACTTGTCGGTCTAATCCTGTCGACCTTTTTTTTTATTATCTTTATCTTGAACTTTTGTAGGGTGATTGATTTTCTATTATAGGCTTTACCACATTCACTTCAAGAAACATCATAAGAGCAATTTTTGGACTTCTGATTTTCATCATGAAATAAGATTTTGGTTAGATTAGCCCTATTAGTAGTATCCATGCTAAGTAGTTGGGAAATCCTAATAAGGATGTATAAATACTCTGCAATTGATACCATGAATTGCGAACTGTTTGAGTTATCCGCTTTTCAAATTGGCATGGATTGTTTTTATTGATTGTAGGTTGAAATAAGAAGTTCTTGTCTTGTACGCTTCTTCATATGGATGAGTGAAAGTTCAATTGAAAAATCCTTATACATATATTTATGTAAAATTCTTGATGATCAAAAATTTATCGTAAATGTTATTTGGACTACTTCCACCATTTTCTTCACTAATATTTGACCTTCAGACCAGCGATATTCGTAACTTTTTTGTTTCCGAACAACAATGATCAACACTCTTCTAGCTTCTTTTTTCCAAGAACCAGACGGACCAATGCCGGGGCTGGGGATCCCCAGGTGTGTTTCTACTATTGATTTTGTAGAGATTTCTCAGAATTTGGTGTTGAGACATCTCTCTGCCTTCAAGGATTCCTCACCAAGGCGCGATGGATTGTCTCCTGCCATTTTACGAAGATGTGCGAGATCACTTGCGTTACCTCTATCTCTTATTTATCAGGAGTCACTCCGCGTGCATTGTCTGTCGTCTTCCTGGGTCTCAGCCTCAGTAACCCCAATTTATAAGAAGGGCGATAGAGAATCTGCAGCAAATTATCGACCTATAAGCTTAACATCGGTTCCATGTAAGGTATTAGAGTGGATTATACAAAAACAGCTACTCAAGTTTTTCCTGGAGAACGGGTTAATACCTTCAGCACAACATGGTTTTGTCCCTGGTAGGTCCATTCTTACTAACTTGCTTTAATGCGTGAATGATTGGACCAGAATGGTCGACGCTGGTGAGTCAGTCGATATTTTTTACTTGGATTTTTCCAAGGCTTTCGATCGGGTCCCACTTCGCCGCTAACTATTCAAGTTGAGACACCTAGGTATCGCGGGAAATGTTCTGCTTTGGATCGAAGCCTTCCTGACGGGACTGGAGTTCAGTGTTAGGGTGGGGAACGATTTTTCCACCTCAAGACCTGTGTGTAGTGGAGTACCTCAGGGCTCAGTTTTGGGTCCTTTGCTCTTTCTGCTCTATGTTTCTGATTTGCCGTTCATGCTGAAGTCTAAGGTGGTAGCTTATGCTGACGACATAATTTATAATTGTTCGTTGGAAAATCCCATGGTTCTACAGGCTGATCTGAATATCCTGAATGAATGGTGCAAGGACTGGATGCTGCCCCTCAATCTAGAAAAGTGAAAGGTGATGCATCTCGGCAAAAATAACCCGAAATCACAATATTCCATCAATGAAAACGTGCTCGAAACCACAGAAAGTCATTGTGATCTTGGCCTCACAGTAACGGCGGACCTCAGTTGGTCCCAGCATACCCTGAATGTCACAAGACGAGCTGGAAGGGCTCTGTACCTTATTGAAGGAGCATTTCGTGGCTGCAGCCCGGCAACTGCCTCCCTGTTATATAAGTCCTACGTCAGACCCATTTTTGAATTCGCGGGTCCTGCTTGGGTTCCAACCTTCCAGCGAGACATGGAGTTATTGGAGAGACTTCAACGGAGAGCAACACGCTTACCCTACGGACTTAATAGGAATAGACCATCTAATTCCGAAAGATTGAATACCATGGGAATCACTGAATTTCAGAAGCGTAGGAGCAGAGATGATTTGATTGTTACATTCAGAGGCCTAAACGGATTATTCAGTGTTGACATGTCCAATCTTTTTGTCCTGAATCCACATAGTCACCTGAGAGGTCACCATCTGAAACTATACAGGAAGCAATTCAAGACAAGAGCCTGTCAACAATTTTTGTCCAACAGAGTTTTTTAAGTGTAGAACAAAGTGCCCATCGAGATCCTTGCCTCCCATAGCGTGAACTCTTTCAAGAATAATTATGATAACTATGGCTGAGTGTTGTTTGTTACTTACTGTTAATTATTTGTATTGAATGAGTTATATAGGATTACCTCAACTCATATCATGTAATTTATATTAATGATAATAATAATAGTCATGTTTCCAAGAGTAAGCCTGTTACAAACGGTATCTGTGATTGAAGTATACACCATCGTCATCCTTCTTTTCGAGTGCTTTTTCGGCAGAAGTATCGGAGATGCATAGATAGAATCCAACCAACCTGTCGCATACCTATTGCTCCCAAGCCAAGCTGCACTGAACTCCTATTATATGTCATCAACTGTCTGGGTTTCGCGTGCCCGACATTCATTCAAAACGTATTCATACGTTTTCTGATTGGTTCACACTTTTGAAGGTGAAGACCTACGAAATAAAGTTCGTATTAGCATCGGAAGATCACCTGCCCAGAATACGGATTCAGACGCAGAATAACACCATTGAAAAGTAAAGAAATAGTGCTTTTAGAGTGAGTTAGTTCCAGAATAGTGCCATCAATCAGTCACCAGTCAATAAAATGGTCACCCTGTACATCTTGGAATTGAGTGAACGAATATGATGAAAAATATCGAGTCTGTCTGAAGATAAACATTTCAGGAAGCAGTCGGTATCAAGTGAAATGATTCATGTTGTAGAGTTCATCCTTCTGTTGAACAAAATCGTTTGTAAGCAAACTGTATTGTTTGTCTTTTAACTCCATGGAAAAGTCTTGTTTTATTCATTGAATTGTAGAGTGAGACCTTGCATTTATTCCGTTTTCACAATTTTTATTGGAATCTAATGATATTTCATTGTAAACAATATAGCAATATTGTTCTGCCATCGCCTTTCTTGATTCCAGCTGATAAGGTACATCCTTGGCGGCTAGGTGTAATTTATTGCTTGAGGAGCCACAGCCACTATACAATGATATTCGTGATAATTGAACGGTGTGTTTTGGTTCAGTAACCTTTCCGTTCATTTTATTTGTAACAGGTTTGTTTTCAACTTCAATCAGGAGAAGTTTGGGGTTACAATGAATAAGAAGGTTACTGAACCAAAATATATACACAGTTCAATGATTGAAATATTAGTTTGGTCCATCTCTATCATTTTTGCTTCTTCTGTTCAATGTTTCGGGCAGCATTAGCTAGCCATCCTTAGGAAAAACTATACTTTGAGAAAAGCGAAAACAGGATCTTCGAAAAGGTTTCTGACAGTTCTCAAAAAAATCAATCAGCGATTACTTTGTTCAAACTTTAATCTATGCTTTGTAAAACAATTCATTCGTTCTTTTCAAGCTGATTCTTTTTATAGAAGTCAAGATGTTTTTGAGATCAACTGAAAGTTGACTGATAGGGTTTTCGGTTATAGATACTACGTATGAGTTTTTCCCTTTTTGAACGCTCGTTCTACTCAAACGAGTGCTATATCGTTTTACCCAAATGTCTGATATATTTTCGAATTTTTAGCCAAAAATGGTCTCAAACGATAGGGTTAGACTACCTGATGACGAATTCGTGGTCAAATTCAATTCAGTCCGTGAGGCCGTTCGTCCAACCATCTGTTTGTTAGCACGATAACTTTCAGAAGGATTGTCCTAGAGACTTGAAATTTTCAGGGTGATTTCGGTTCCCCAATGCCTCGGTTAAGTTCGTTTTAACCAGCCAAATCGTAGAGGGTGTTTCATAAAATATGGCCATTCAAAATTTTCGTTTCTCAATATCTCAGAAAATACGAAACCAATCGGAATGAAATGAAATGCAAGATGCTCTCAACAAGCCTCATGCAAAATTTTGTGGCAAAAGTGTAAACAGCGCTCATGAGGTAATTTTCGGTATGCAATTGGAGAAAAAAGTTTTATATCGTATAGCAAAACCCTCATTAGTCAACCATCTATAGATCCCAAAAACAGCTGAGATCCAATAATAAGATCAAGTTTGAAGAATATCGATTAAATTTTAACCATTCAATCAATCAAAAAATACGAATCAAAAGTGTTGATGGTTTTTTTCGAGATCTGTGAAGAAGGATATACAGGTTTGGAAATTCACATCTGAAATATACGATATACAATGCATCAGACAGAGAATTCTTCTCTCCAGTTGCACAGATGAATAGTCGAGACAATCACTTGCTGTAACACACTGAGTTCAGTGGTCTTAGTTCATTATTCTAGTCTTGTCTCTCTCTTATCGTTCAGAGGAGCGTAATTCTTTAGTATGGTAGGCAACAGTAAATACTTGAATCGAGTATTACGGGCAGCCTGACAATTAAAAATTCTATACGTGTAGTTCGGGTTCCCTACCATACTGCGATAAGAGTGAGACGAGACTAGATTATCGCAGTAAGACAGTTGAATTCATTCAGTTATCGCACTTGATTATCTCGCCTATTCATCTGTGCAACTGGAGGGAAGAATTCTCTGTCTGATGCCTTGTATATCGTATGTTTTCGATGTGAATTTCCAAATCGGTATATTTTCAAGAAGTAACGAAAATGGTTCTTTTGAAATTTCCAAATCTCAAGTTTCCTGACGACGGCTGAGGAATGCTGTTGGAAAAGTTGAATAGTACAGAACTTCTCCTTAAACATTGGTACAGACGAAAGTAATGCAAATAGCTCAAATAATATTTTGATACATATTTCATGATCAAGAATTTCACGCAAACAAAAGAAGAGATGAGAATATTTCACTTGAATTGTCACTCATCCCTACAATGTCTGTAAATGAATGCGAGATACGAGAGATGATTACTCGATGAAAATGAGCAGGGGCAGTTTATATATTTTTTTTTCGAAATCGACGATGACGAATTGACATTTTTCAATTTTTATAGGAGTCCTCAGAAACACTGAGTCATAAAACTAAACATATGTATGTATGATTCAATAAGAAGATGTTACTCACATAATATTTTAGATCCCATAACTTTATTATTAGAAGTTGAAAATAAAAATCTGTTATAATTTTCCTTAAAAAATGGTTTTCGTGAGATAGATTTTCGAAAAATGAAATTATCTAATGGTTTTCTATTCAATTCTGGAGAAAGAGTCTCCTGAAATTTCGATACAGTCGATACTTTTCTCGTTAAAAATAAATACTTACAAGCAGTTATGATCACTGTTAATTCTATTTCATCATTTTCATCGTATGTTCCAAGATATCTAAGATATTGTTCATGCTCAAAATTGGTTTGTCAATTATGCTTGTTAATCGAAAGAAGGTTCTATTTGTGAAATTAAAATATTATGGATATTATTTTCTTCCGGAAATTAGTAATTGAACCTTCAGAAAGATTCATCGAACAAATAATGAAGGCGGAGAATAATTTCAATCGATTTAAAATCAACCAATATTAAACCCATACTTCGGAACTAATCCCGTCAACGTACGAAGATTTATTTATAGAAAATCTTTATCTCCTGTCAAAGACATACAATATCTTAGAATATTCATTCTACATCACATACAGGGTGTCCCATTACTCGACGTCAACCCGGAACCGGGTGAAAAGGCAAGTAATGCTGGTTGTCAGAAAAATATAAAAAAAATCTAAGTTGCATGATTTTAAAATAATGAGCATTTAAAAAAATACGCAAAATTCCACACCCTGTGGCAGTCTTTTCGCTCCTGTTGCCACAAATATCAACGTAGTACATTTTTTTTTCAATACAGTCAGTTGAAACTAGGCAATTGTTTATTTCGAATTTTTTTTCTGAGAAGTAAGCCCTATTTTTATTAAACCTAGATCAGCTGGTATCAAAATTTTGATTACAGTTTATACAAGCATTATTCAAGGTTACACAACAAAGAAAAAAGTTGGAAAAAGTTGATATTTGTGGCAACAGGAGCGAAAAGACTGTCACAGGGTGAGGAATTTTGCGTGTTTTTTTAAATGCGTATTATTTTAAAATCGTGCAACTTAGATTTTTTTTTATATTTTTCTGATAATCAGCATTACTTGCCTTTTCACCCGGTTCCGGGTTGACATCGAGTAATGGGACACCCTGTATACGATGAAGTGGAATGAGCAGTGATCATAACTGCTTGTGAGTTTTTATTTTTTCCGAGAAAAGTATCGACTGTTTCGAAATTTTGCAGGAGACTTTTTTCTACAGAATTTAATGAGAAACCATAAGAGAATTTCATTTTTCAAAAATCTTTCCCACGAAAACCATTTTTGAAGGAAAATTATAAGGGATTGTTATTTTCAACCTCTAATAATAAAGTTATGGGATCAAAAAAATTATGTGAATAACATCTCCTCAATGAATCGTACTATGTTTAGTTTTATGACTTAGTGCTTTTCAGGACTCCTATAAAGAATTAAAAACTGTCAATTCGTCATCGTCGATTTCGAAAAAAAAGTAAATAATTTACTTACCATTGAAGAATGGTATTTTCCGAATATCTATCCCACGAAAACAATTTTCGAAGGAAAATTATAAGGGTTGTTATTTTCAACCCCTAATAATAAAATTATGAGATCTAGAAAATTTGTGTGAATAACATCTACTCGGTGCTTCATATCATGTATAATTTTATGACTCAGTGTTTTTGAGAACCCGTAAAGAAAAATTGAAAACTGTCAACTCGTCATCGCCTAGCTTTCAAAGGCTGCATCTTGGAAGGGGGGTCGATTTCGAAGAAGATTACTACCCCTGCTTATTTTCTTCGGGGGATCATTTCGCAAAGTCTCTCGCATTTGTTTACAGACACTCTGCATAAAGATGTCCGCAACAGCTCCTGATTTCAATCTACAATCAATAAAAACAATCCATGGCAATTAAAAAAGCGGATAACTGAAGAGTTCACTATTCATCGTATCAATTTCAGAGTGTTTAGTCATCCTTATTAGAATTTCCCAACTACTTTACCGTGAAGACAATTGAAGAATATGAACGATGTAAGAGGCTTGACCTTCCACAAGCTTGAGCATCGTGACTTCATGGATACAGTTAATGCAGTTTCATGAAGCGATAATGGCCTGAAATGAAGGAAATCACCAGCAGTTTGTTCTTGAGAAAGGTATGGTTGATGGGCATCTAATCAATTTGTACTTAATATTTCGTAATTGCCCGTTGTTTATTTACACATCGATGAATAGGAGAATATCACATAATGGATTAATTCTGATATTAATTATCTTGAAGAATTAATTATTCGAAGGAGGATGTTGGAAATCCGATTGAAAAATCCAATAAGGTATAAAGAACAAGAGGACAAAAACCTAATTACTGTTACTCTGTCCCCACTTGCTGTTGTAGTACCTGATAACTATCTTGTTGACGTGAAAATTCTTCATTAACATTCATCAAAATATTATTTGTGTTATTTTCTAACACATGATCATCATAATAAATAATTATTTATTATACAAGGGATAAAAGTATTAGATTAAAAAGATAAAAAGAGTAATTTCGTGAAAAGTTGTATTTTGTTGCATGTCAACAGAGATAAACTTTCTGATTTTTTTCCGGCATAAAAAAACACATTTTTCTTTTTTTCAATTTGGCTGGTTGAGACCCGAACTCATCCTGGAAATTTCAAGTCTCTAGGACAATCTTCGAAAGTTATTGTGCTAACAGACGCTTTCGAATTTTAAGCCGAAAATGGTCTCAAACGATAGGGTAAGACCTTAGACCTTTGTCTAAGGGTTAAACTACCTGATGACGAATTCGTTGTCAAATTCAATTTTGTCCATGTTCGTTAGTTAGCACAATACCTTTCCAAGGGATTGTACTAGATATTTGAATAGTTGTTTCTATAGCCAGAGTTCAACTTTGTACATCTTCTACTTGTTTTATACAGGGTGTTTCATTGGGAAACGGAAAAAAGTGGGGGATAAATAAAACACCTCTAGATGGTTCTGAATATACTATATTTTATGGGTCTAACAAGTTTAATTACAGAGATACAGGCTGTTTTATCAATTGGGCCGATTTTTTAAAGGCCATAACTTACGAACCACTCCTAATATTTTTACATTTTTTGTTCGAACATTATACTTTTACCCAAGTGACCTGACTTTGGACTTTGGAATCTAGGTCCGGATTAACAAAAGTTTTATATGCCTTAGCACTACTTTGGGTGGTCATAACTTTTTAAGCATCCGGAATATTTTCTTGATATTCGGTACACACATTCTTTCTTTTCTACACCGGCGACCCAAGTTCCAGTTACTACAAAAATCCAGGTCCGGATTAACAAAAATTGTAAATGTATAAGAATGTTCGAAAAACACCCTGTATATCATAAATTTCGAAATATGATAGTTGGAAACAGCCCAAAAAAGAAAAGTGAATTCAATTCTTTTCATTATCTTCATGAACATCTTTCCAATTTTGAATTTCATGTTAATTGCATTTTGTGAGTATACTATGTACGTTTTGAAGATTTTGAACTAGAAACATGAAATAAAAATGTGCATTATCTGCATCGATTGTTATCTTTGAGTCAGTTCAAAAGTTCAGACACGGATTCAGAAATATAAATAAATACATAGTTGGCGTCAGTTTTTGAGTTAATTCGTATATAAGGTATAAAAGATTCTGAAATTTCAGAAATACCAGACGTTTTTTTAACCCAATGATATATTGAGATTTTGAGAATCCGGACTGTATTTTACACACTACTTTAGGCTCATGAAAGTACGACCATGAATATTCAAACGATATGTCTTATATTCTTTGACTGCCTGTTGTTGAGAGGAAAGTAAATATCCAAATGTTTGAAATCCAGTTTTTTAATTGAATGTTGTCAGTCCATCAAACCTCAAAAAATTTCATTCATACAATTCAAAAGATGGGATTCCTATCATGAATAAATTAATTGTTACGGTAAATTGTATAGGGGTTTCAAACTATTGTTCTGCAAGCGATGAACACGATTCAAATATGTTTTCAAAGTTTTCCCCTAAATAATAGACAGATAGCATGTGCTGAATAAATATTGATATATTTTCATTTATTCGCCTAAAGGCTCATTCCAGGCAGGATAACTTTCTATCATTTTAAATACACAATCCCTTATATATATTCATAAGATCCGAGCTACTCAGTTTGTTTTCACTCGTTGTAGTCTGCAAGAATTTTGTCAGTTTCCTCAGGATTGGGGCAGTTATTACACTTCCACAATGTTTGAATTGTTTCATTTTCTGAAATATCTATAGCAAAGTATTCTAGAATTGCATCATCATGAAATTTGTACGTAATAATGTTAAATTAGCCTAATAAAATCCCATCACTCACGATTTATATTTATTCAAAACTAAAAAACGAATATTTCATAATTTTCAATTGAATATCTATTCAGTGATCACTCATTCAAGAAATAGAATTGCATCAAATTTATAATGAAATTCTAATTCTCATACCGAATATTCCTTTGTTTCAATGATGATTAATTTACAAATGAATAACGCATTTGAAGAACCATAAAATTTTATGATGTGTATCAAATTTATTTATGGAAGAAACTTCACCTATTGGCGTTCTATTCAATACAGATAGAGTTCTTATCAATTTACAAGCAAGACTTAAAGATCGTTAGTAACGATAACTACATCTGCATGTTGATTCTCGAAATATAATTCAAGTACGAACCATTTTAAATAAAAATTGAATTTATCAAGCCAATTGCAATGAAAATTCCTAGAAGATGCTGCAACAACTTTTAAAACCGAACTAGATATAGATCGAACATAATACCAAATAAGTTTCATTTTTAATCTAGGTATCCACCACTTTCTTGTCTATTCTACAGGGTGTTCCGTCAGTCGTTGACCATAGCCTAATGGGAAATAGAGGACATCCAGACCTCTCAGAAAAATTGGTTGTTTGGTATCCTTAGACCATTAGTTTCGAAGATACAGTGTGATTCATGAACATTGGCTGAACTTGCGATAGCTATAACCCTGGCATGCAGGGTCCGATTTCGATCAAATTTTATGGGTTTGTTCACTTCAGGGAGCTCTTTTACGGTCCATGAAATATCGATATTTCTAGGGCAGTACTCAGAATAGCATAATTTTTCTTTCAAGTCCCAAAATCTGTATTTTTTATATTTCTCAAAAACTTCGTTAAAGTCATGAAAAACAATCTAATTCATTCCTTGTAATTCACTTTTCACTTTGCATGGCACCCTTGTCACTAGAGAATAGGAACCAGTCGAATATATGATTATGTAAGTTTTTCGAAATGCGGTTCTGTTTTTATTCTTTGGGTGAGGATACTTGTTGTCTGCAACCTGATTAATTTTGCAACTGTTCTTTGTACATTAATGAAACTTCCTACAGAAGTGGACATACATCATGGTATCATATTTTGAAAAACTCAGGGTGGTCCCAAAGTCACTAACAAAGTTACATTCAGTTACTTATACAGCTTCATGGAACAGCCTGTATAACGAACCTTAACGTGGTGAGCAGTGTTTATCTGTCACACCTTGTTATTCAGAAACCAAAGCATCATGATAAAATTTTGAAAATTAGAAGAGTTATCATCAAAATTTAAAGATTCATTTTTCCGTAGCTGCAATTTTGGAACCCCCTATAGAACAAACCAGATGTAAGACCTTCGTGAAAATCTGATATATTGTTCTTGAGGTTGGTATAAATATAATATGTAAAATTAGGAAATTCACTGACCCCCTTTTCCTAAGTAAGTGTGCGGGGTCCTTTCACTTGACTTGGATATCCTGTTATGGAAACTTAAAGATTATTCTTTTCAATATTCCAATTGAATTTTTTATGGTTTTATTACCACCATAGCCATAAAATGCATGAACATTCAATGTATCAATGTTCACTTATGAAATTAATTTCATCCGAAGCATAGGTATATTTTTTTATGAAAATATGAAGTTTCTTTTTTTCAATATTCCAATTCAATTTTCTATGGTTCTGTTCACACAAAGCCATCAAATTTTGCATGAAGCTTATTATGAGCATCTTGCATATGACCGCAATAATTCATTTAGATGGGTTTTGTTCTGTTTGCTATATTGAGGAACACAAATTTTGAGTAGCAATATTTTATGGAACACCTTGAACGATTTGGCTGGTGAAGGAACTCAACCGAGCCTTTTGGTAACAAAACTCACCCTGAAAATTTCAAGTCTCGAGGACATCACTTCAAAAGTTATTGTGCTAACGGCTGGACGGCCCCACGGACAGAATTGAATTTGACCAAGAATTCTTCATCAGGGGGTAGAACCCTATCGGTTTAGACCATTTTCGATTTCGACTAAAAAGTCGAGAATTTACAGACATTTGGGCAAAACGATATAGCGCTCATTCAAGGAGAATGAGCGGTCAAAAACTGAAGCCAACAGCGTGTATGTCAATTATCGTAAATCATCATTCAACCGTATCTTCATCTCAAAACAATTTGTATAGCAATGAAAAAAACTGCTCAAAATAATCATTTGACAACTGATTCAATTAAAAATAAATCAAAGTCATCGATAATTGTTTTCTGAAAACTGGCAAAAACCAAAAATATTTTCAAGGAATAACGAAAGATGATTTTCTAAAGCGTTGAATACGTAGAAGCAAAAAAGAAGGAAGAAGCTGAAAAATTATTTCAATTCATGATGAACGTTCTGTAGGGATGAAGAAACATCTTAATGAGAATTAAGTTATTTTGGGTCTGTTCGACTCGAAACAAATGAAAACAATCCAACGATAATTAATGAAAAACAATTAATAAATGGGCTTATTCTGGTTTATCCTTCATATTTAGAAAAATAGTTCAGTAACAGAATCCATTGGGTGATTATTCTAATTAATGAAAACGATTGTGTTATATAATTCATTTTACGACAAAAATATCAGTACCAATCAATTCCATTTTTTGAAAGTTATGTTGAGTAATTCGACCACGAATGTTTCATCAACGAGTAAATGTTAATAGATTGAAAGTCTTATAATTGTCCACATATATCCTATTCTTTGTTTATAGGCGCTCGTTCTACTTAAACGAGTGCTATATCGTTTTGACAAATGTCTGTAATTTTCGAATTTTGAATTGAAAATGGTCTCAAAAGATAGGGTTAGACACCCTGATGACGAATCCGTGGTCAAATTCAATTCGGTCCGTCCGGCCATCCGTCCGTTAGAACGATAACTTTCGAAGGGATTGTTTTAGAGAGTTTAAGGGTGAGTTCGGCTCCCAAATGCCTCGGTAAAGCTCGTTAACACAAACACAGCTTTGCAGCTTCATGTATGATGCTCATAATAAGCTTCACGCAAAATTTGGTGGCCATTGCGTAAGCAAAATAAAAAAAATAAATTGGAATATTGAAAAGAAGAAACTTCATGTTTCTATAACAAGATATCCGATTCGATTGAAATTTATTTTATAAATGAAGATTGATACACTGAATGTTCATGCAGGATTTTGAGGCCATAGTGGTAACACAACCATAGAAAATTCAAATGAAATATTGAAAAGAAGAACATTTTTATATTTCCATAACAGGATATCCGATTCAAATGAAGTTTCTGATGTGAATAAAGTTGATAGTCTTATTGCTCCACCAAAGAACGAGCGCTCATAAGCTCCTGCTCAGGACTTTTCTTGAATTTTTTATTATGAAACCTCAGTTCCCACTGGTTGTGGGTGAAATAGTGATTGAAGGTGAGCATAATCGAGCTGAACCCTCGAAAAATTCACTTGCTAAAATATAACTGATTACTTTTCCAAACGCTTTCTCAATAAAGATTGCTTCTGCTAATTAACTTCCCAATTAGTAGGATATGACGAAAAATATTGAATTAGTTAGGTACTTATTGTAGCAATTACAAACCATCATTGAATTGACCCATTGTCCTCTGCAATCATTAGATTAAGTTTGAGATGTAGTGATTTTAATTCAAACAATTAGCCTCATATTCAACTTGTTTATCCTTTATTGGGATCGTTAAAAGAGTGAAATCTCATTTGACTACATTTTTCTGATGATGATATGAAAGTGGTTTTGAGCTTTTGAGCTCTCGTTCATTGGTGGGGCAACGAGGCTAGTACCTCGAAATTTTTTTTAGGACCTGAGATTGATATTTAATATATGAATGCAAAATCTTAGCACGATCGGAATAATATTCTAGAAATCCTTCAAAACCCTAAATATGTAAAAACTTGACCATTAAAAATTAACACCTATGGTTCTGATGCTGCGATCCTATTGAATTTTTATATGAACAGTCAGTTTATTTATCAATTTTGTACATACGTTAAATGAATTTCACTCGAATCGGATATCTTGTTATGGAAAAAAAGAAAAAAAACCAATTGAATTTTTTATTGTTCAGTTGATGCAATCTTCTTGAAATTTTGAACGTTCATTATATCAATCTTCATTTACAAATAAATTTCACTCTAATCGGATATCTTGTTATAGAAACATGGAATTTCTTCTTTTCAATATTCCAATTTATTTTCTTATCATTTTGCTTACGCAATGGACACCAAATTTTGCGTGAAGCTTATTATGAGCATCATGCATGAAGCTGAAAATTTTCATTTTGATTAGTTTCGTTTTGTCTGAGAAATTAAAGAATAAAAATTTTGAATAGTCATCTTTTATGGAACACCTTTACGATTTAGCTAGTTCAATTCAAAATTCGAAAGTTACAGACATTTGTTAGAAAGATATAGCACTCGTTTAAGTAGAACGAGCGCTCAACAACAAAGAATAGGATATACAGGGTGTCCCATTACTCGACGTCAACCCGGAACCGGGTGAAAAGGCAAGTAATGCTGGTTGTCAGAAAAATATAAAAAAAAATCTAAGTTGCATGATTACAAAATAATATGCATTTAAAAAAACACGCTAAATTCCACATCCTGTGACAATCTTTTCGCTCCTGTTGCCGCAAATATCAACTTTTTTCAACTTCTTTCCTTGCTGTGTAACCTTAAATAATGGTTGTCTAAACTGTAATCAAAATTTCGATACCAGGTGATCTAGGTTTCATTGAAATAGGGCTTACTTCTCAGAAAAAAAATTCCAAATAAACAATTGCCTAGTTTCAACTGACTGTATTGAAAAAAAATGTACTACGTAAGTTTGGCATGTTTTTTCAAAAGTTGGCGCATTTGGTGAGGATTCCAAAATGGTATAATACTTGTTTAATTGTAGCTGTCGTAGTTCAAATTATTTTCGATTGCCTTTGATACACTTTTTCGTAAACTGCTTCCCAGTAATAGAGTCCAATGGATTCAATTCCGGTGAACGGGCCGGCCACGAGATTGGACCAAAAAGTCCGATCCATCTTCCTTCCTTCCTTCGATCGGACGTTCTGGTCCAATCTCGTGGCTGGCCCGTTCACCGGACTTTAATCCATTGGACTTTATTACTGGGAAGCAGTTAACGAAAAAGTGTATTCATAGGCAATCGAAAATAAATTTGAACTACAGCAGCTACAATTAAACAAGTATTATACCATTATGGAATCCTTACTAAATGCGCCAACTTTTGAAAAAACATGCCAAACCTACGTAGTCATTATTTTTTTTTCAATACAGACAGTTGAAACTAGGCAATTGTTTATTTCGAATTTTTTTTCTGAGAAGTAAGCCCTATTTTTATGAAACCTAGAGCAGCTGGTATCAAAATTTTGATTACAGTTTAGACAAGCATTATTCAAGGTTACACAGCAAAGAAAAAAGTTGGAAAAAGTTGATATTTGTGGCAACAGGAGCGAAAAGACTGTCACAGGGTGTGGAATTTTGCGTGTTTTTTTAAATGCGCATCATTTCAAAATCATGCAACTTAGATTTTTTTTATATGTTTCTGACAACCACATTACTTGCCTTTTCACCCGTTCCGGGTTGACGTCGAGTAATGGGACACCCTGTATGTGGACAATTATAAGACTTTCAATCTATTAACCTTTACTCGTTGATGAAAAATTCGTGGTCGAATTACTTAACATAACTTTCAAAAAATGGAATTAATTGGTACTGATATTTTTGTAGTGAAATGAATTATATAACACAATCATTTTCATTAATGAGAATAATCACCCAATGGATTCTGTTATTACACTATTTTTCAAAATATGAAGGATAAACCGGAATTAGCCCAATAATTAATTGTTTTTCATTAATTATCGTTGGATTGTTTTCATTTGTTTCGAGTCGAACAGACCCAAAATAACTTAATTCTCATTAAGATGTTTCTTCATCCCTACAGAACGTTCATCATGAATTGAAATAATTTTTGTGCTTCTTCCTTCTTTTTTGCTTCTATGTATTCAACGCTTCAGAAAATCATCTTTCGTTACTCCTTGGAAATGTTTTTTGTTTTTGCCAGTTTGCAGAAAACAATTATCGATGACTTTGATTTATTTTTAATTGAATCAGTTGTCAAATGATTTTTTTTCATTGGAACCCAAATTGTTTTGAGTTGAAGATACGGTTGAATGATGATTTACGATAATTGACATAAACGCTGCTTGCTTCAGTTTTTGACCGCTCGTTCTCCTTGAATGAGCGCTATATCGGTTTGCCCAAATTTCTGTAAATTTTGAAAAAAAAATGGTCTGAAACGATAGGGTTCTACTCCCTGATGAAGAATTGTTGGTCAATTCAATTCAATTCTGTCCGTACTCTCGTGGGGCCGTCCAGCCGTTAGCACAATAACTTTTGAAGGGATTGTCCAGAGACTTGAACTTTTCAGGGTGAGTTTTGTTACCGAAAGGCTCGGTTGAGTTCTTTTA
>CM024245.1:13732760-13814646 GCA_013421045.1 Propylea japonica
TAATTTATACAAGAAATCACATACTCAATTTTGCCCCATAAATAGAAAAAACCCCTATAGGGTGTCTGTAAACAAATATGAGGGACTTAGGGAGATGATTCCTCGATGAAAGTAAGCAGGGGAGGGACAGTTAACATAATATTTTTTCTAAATCAACCTCCCTTCCAAGATGCAGCCTTTGAAAGGCGATGACGAGTTGACAGTTTTAAATTTTTTAGGAGTCCTAAAAAACAGTCTGTCATAAAACTATACCATTCCAGGAAATGAAATGAACAGTCATAACTCCTTGTAAGTTTTTATTTTTTCCGAGAAAAGTATCGACTGTATCGAAATTTTGCAGGAGACTTTTTTTACTCCAGAATTGAATGGGAAACCATAAGCGAATTTCATTTTTCGAATCTATCCCACAAAAACAATTTTTGAACGAATATCATAGGGAATTGTTATTTTCATCCCCTAATAATAAAATTATGAGATTTGAAAAAATGTACAGGGTGTTTCAAAAAATGGTGATCCCCTCTCTAGGATAGAAAAAAAAACCGAAAAATAATTGAGTTTTGTTCAGTAAAAAATTTTCGTAGCGTATTCAAGATAGAGGTCGCTTTTCACACGGATCGTACCAACTAGTATTGAACATAACTTTTTAATTATTAGATTTATTGAGCAAAATTTAAAGTGAATTTAAACATCATTCAATTTTACACCAAAAAGGTACTCTTGAAAAAACTCGATAATGTGTATCGTATCGAAATATTTAGATTTGGAAATTATGATGTAACACCCTATGCCAGTAACGGTTGGGAGTCAGCTATGTGGTCATTGATGTAATTTTGAAACAAAAATATTTCGCAAACGGTACATATTATCGAGTTTTTTCAAGAGCACCTTTTGGTATAAAATTAAATGATGTTGAAGTTCACTTGAAATTTTGCTCAATAATCTAATACTTGAAAATTTATGTTCATAACAAGTGGTCGAACCGTGTAAATAGCGCCCCTCTATCTTGAATACGGATAGGGCTACGAATTTTTTTTTATCGAACAAACCCCACCCATTTTTTTCGGTTTTCTATCTACCCTAGACAGAGAATTACTCTTTTTGAAACACCCTGTATAGTTTTATGGTTGTTTTCAAGAAGCCGTTAAAAAAATTGAACTGTCAACTCGTAATCGCCTTTCAAAGGCTATATCTTGAAAGGGGGGTCGATTTCGAAAAAAAAATTATAAGAACTACCCCTGCTTATTTTTATGGGGGAATAATCTCCCAAATTTCCTCGCAATCGTTTACAGACATCCTGTATATCGAACATTTTTCAATCTTCACCATTTTTTCTTTAATATCTATTCACAGCTGATTAGACCTTTTAATCTGAAATTCACTTCTTCAAATTTTTGGATTCAAAACTTATCCAGATTTCAAATTGATGTTGCCTGTCCTGTTTTCTCTTGCGAAAGTTTATTTCTCAAAGTAATCGTTTCTTTTCGAAACAGGAATTTTGCTAGATCAAAAGGGTTTCTGGTTGACCATTTTGGGAAGCAAAGAATAATATTACGGTCAAGGGCGGATTCACGGAGATGGGAGGGTGTGGTAATGGGGTTAATTAACCCCCCCATGAACATCGAAAACCTGAAAAAAAGTTACGCAACGTGGTGCACATATTTTCATTTGTTTGTTTTTTTTACTGATATTACTTTACTACTATTTTTTCTTATTATATTATTCCTTCTAAATATTTTCATAAATTTTTTTTTCAATTTTTTAAACCTGATTTATCGATCTTGAATCATTACTACCCCCCATGAAAAAAATTTATATCCGCCCTTGATTGCGGTGCTCACGAAAACAATCAAAATTTCTGAACACTAATCCTGAAAGGTAATCGAATCAGAGAGGACAACTCTTTTGTACCTTATAAGTATTCGACAAAGAAAAGTTCATACAGGGCGGGTCATGGTCGATGGTACTTGAAGCGTTTCCGGAGAACGGACGTACTTATTTGTTGGCAATCTAGTTTCATGAGTAATAACAACGGGTATATCGATCTAAATCAATATCTTCAACGGTGTTGCCTCACGTAAAAAAAATCAAGAAAAGCTTGAGAGTTGGTTCTTTCGAGCACTCGTTCTTTGGCGGAGGAATAATGCCTTACCTCAGAATGTTGTAGAGGACTTAAGATTTATGCTAGGTATTTGAAAGCAAAATTTCAGCACGATCGTGTATATTCTAGAAATTATTCGAAAAATGAAATATGTAAAAAACCGATAATCGAATTGAATTCTATCGTTCGATGATGCGATCCTCTCGAAATTTTGCAAAAACATTCAGTATAACAATCTTCATCAACAAAAAAAATCACCCAAAACGGATATCTTGTAATGGAAATAAAAAGATTCTTCTTTCCAATATTTATATTGAATGTTCCATAGTTCTGTTGACACTATGGCCACAAAATTTTGCATGAAGCTTGTTATCAGCATCTTGCATTAGGCCGCAAATTTTCGAGACTTTCAGTAACAAAATTTTGAATTACCATACTTTATGGAACACAGTATTCCATAATATATGGCCATTCAAAAATTTTGTTCCTGAATATCATAGAGGGTATGATTTGGCTGGTTAAAGAACTGAAATTGAAATTCATTTTTGATCACTGGTATCACTTACTTACTAAAATGGTCTCAAACAATAGGGATCGACTGCCTGATGACGAATTCTGCCGTTAGCTCGATCGAAGGAATTGTCCTTGAGACTTGAGATTTTCAGTGTGAGCTTGGTGCCCGATTGCCGCGCTTAAGTTCGTAAACCAGCCAAATCACACAGGGTGATCCATAAAATATGGGCATTCAAAATTGTTGTTACTCAATATCAAACAAAAGAAACCAATCGAAATGAAAATGCGGCCACACGCAAAATTCTCATAGTAAGTCTCATGCAAAATTTTGTGGCATTAGTCTAAACAGAACCATATAAAATTCAAGAGAATCTTTATATTTCAATCACAAGATATCCGATTCGTGTGAAATTTATTTTGTGAATGAGGATTGATATACTGAATGTTCATGCAAAATGAGGATTGCATCATCTGAACCATATACCTAATTATATAATTTTTTTTTCAATTATTGACTTTTTCCATATTTCATTTTTTGAATATTTCCAGAATATGATTCAGATCGTGCTGAGATTTGCATTCTTATATTTAGTATCAATATCCATACAAAATTTGGAGGTACCTATAGTATGCTCAGGGCTCCACTGATGAACGAGTGCTCGAAAGCACCTGCTCAGGGCTCTCTTCATTTTTTCACTTCGGTCCTTGAAGGAAATGAATTTAAGAATATCTCACAGATATAATTCGTGTGTAATGAAACCAGTCCCCAAAATTTAGCAGATTATATGAAATAAGTAATTCATTACGAAACAGAAGAAAACAATCCTTTCTAAATATTAGCCATAAAAGGTAGTGAGTTTTATTTATTCAAAAATTTTAGTCAAGCTGTAACCTTGAAAATCTATCATTTTTGTGCACTCGCGACTGAAACAAAAATAGATGATGGTGTTTATTTTCTCTTCAGCTTTTGCTTATAGAAAAGTTCCAAAAAACAAGGATTTTTTGGATGACAACAATTATTTCGAATTATATCTTCCTCATCAAACATTTCGAAAATAGGTTTCGATATGGAATAAAAAGGGATTGCTTTTTTGACACCCGTATAATATATACAGGCATGTTAGAAAAATAATCGTGTAGTAAGTTCTTCGTAGCTGCATGAAACATAATTACAAGTTTCTAGCTTACTGAAATTTTAGGGGAAAACATATTATGAACTCAATTTAAGTCACCATTTTTTAAGGGTGATTTATCGGAAATGCAGGAGGGGCTGAGGAAACTTCGTTCTAAAGAAAAACTCATCTTAATATCGAACGAGTAATCACCACCTGAATCGTGTAACATAAATTTATATACATACATACACAGTTACCTATCCCTACTCCATTTGAGAGCAAGTACCTAATTACCAGAAATCAAAAAGAACCGGAACCAATCGCTGATTTTGATTGGCAAGAAATACGTGGTTATGAATATATCAAAATGACAAGTCTTACCAAAGAAATACTTCTCGTTTTTCGTGACAATCAAGGTGAATATCGATGTTAATCATACGAAGAACAACCAGAACAACTTTGATTTTTTTCTGAAAATGCACATAGATCACGTGCTTCTCTTCCGAATGATTTAATATTGGTCTTTATATTATTTATTGGCCCATAACTCATCTTATCAGTTCCTGTAGTTTTCAGTAATCTTCCGGAAATACGAATATTCTCATTATCAGTAATCCAAATCTGTTTGAAGCGACAATAATGTGTAGTAACAAGTTCATAATTATAGGTTGTCTCTATACCTCTAGAATATTAGAATGATAAACTGTTCCACTTTCAATATTTCTAATGCAGACCATATACAGGCTGACCCGATGAAATCTGTCGCTTCTGAATAACATATCTCATAATACACTCACCGGTAGAATAATCGATCCACTCAATATATCGATGGAGTTCGTTTATTCGTAGATGTTTATTTTGAGTCCGATTTGATTGTTTTTTTCAATTGTAGGTATGTTCATCCGAAATCAGTCACCAGTTTTGAACTTGAAAAAGACTTGGCGTACGCCATTTTATACAGGGTGAAACGAAATGTTTTTGTACTCTTAATTCAACACCACCTGTGGCGTGCTCCAGTTGTCTCACCACGTGATTTCTTATTTTATCATCAAGACACATCTTCTCTTGACAATTGCATTCATCATTCCTTACAAAGCTCAATTCTTGTTCAAGGGTTTTAAGTGAAACATTCATCTCACCATTTCGCTATGTCAATAACAGTACTTTCACAAATTCAAACTCAGACCCCAAAGTGATGAAAATAAACTGAAAACTAAGTGAAAAACATGAAACACGGATAACAGCTGCAATTCGTCTTGGCATGCCTTCA
The DNA here is from genome assembly GCA_013421045.1 of Propylea japonica. Classification (NCBI taxonomy): domain Eukaryota; kingdom Metazoa; phylum Arthropoda; class Insecta; order Coleoptera; family Coccinellidae; genus Propylea; species Propylea japonica. Next base: position 13,737,757 of record CM024245.1, read on the forward strand.
ATGAGGTTTTGAATTAAAGGGAGTATTTAGATGAAGCTGATATCCAAGAATTGAATTGGCCAGATTATATATTTTTTATATTTCATTATACCTTACTTCGGCAAAATATCAGGGTTCACTTGGACGAAGTAACTTATAATGAACTAAGGATGTATGTATGTATGGATCATTAAGGCCGATAGATAAAACATATGTTTTGACATTTATTATTAAAGAAATATTCATTGTTATAAATATATATATGATGAAAATAATTTTTGGGAAATAGTTCTCTATACAAAATCTCTTTGATTTTAAGAAACACAATCATCTATACCTAGTCCGTTCACGAAAGTTTGAGCGCATAGTAGGCGTTTGTTTATTTATCGGAGGTTGGCAGTATTTGCTGTCATTACGTAAAATATAGCCAGCGTTGCCGAATGTACACGGTCTCGTCCGACGAGCTTCAGAGTTATCAGAGAACTCTATGTGATATTGACAACATTGTCCATCAATCTGACAAGAAAATAAACTACATAACCTGAAATTTCAATATACACAGTGGAATATGCCAAATTGTCATGGCCAACCGACGGCTCAACCTTTCGTGAACGGACTATATATGTCTCTAAATTAAGGCATACTGTCACAATACAGAAAAAATAAATGGAATAGAATCAACATAAAATAAGCTGCAGATCGCTGACGGTAAGAAGAAAAAAAATTGAGTTCAGAAGAAACATTCCGAATTGAATTATCCTTCGAGTGACACAATAAAAAAAGGATGTTCCTGGTGAAAAAAATGTTGATAGCGCCGTGACGCCTGGCGTCTTAGTTATTTTCTCCGATTTGTACGCACATCTCGAGTCAACATTTATATGTACCAAAAACCGTCAACAGAATAAAAAAACTTTCATTCCTTTTCGAGAAAAATTAGGTTACCAAGATAAATCACCCTTTACATTCTGATAGACTCCGGGTATAAACGACATTTGGAAAACTTTAGCAATTGGGATTCAAATAGTAGTAACCCATCGCAAGTAGGTAGGTACTATGATTCAATGGCTTGTGTATTATTGGAAGGAATCGAAATTACAACAATAAATTTGAAGGAATGTTTCGTTAGGCACTTCGAATGAAAAACGAATTGCAAACAGATATTTCGTTTTTTGAGCGAATCACAGCTCTGAAAATATCGAATTCTTGCGATTGTAGCGCTTCTCAACCTGGTAGTTGCTCAAATCTCCAGAATGAACCATTTACGTATCCATGTTTATATAAAACTTTTCAGTAATTTGGAAGTCTATAATTAGCTCCAAAATAATTAAACATTGGGCATATATTCGTGAAGTACCTTTCGCCTCTTAACAGAAATGACCTCAATACAAAAATTGCCCTGTAGCTAGTTGCTGAAGATCCTCAGTAAAGTATACTTGTGGAACTGGCAGAATATCGTTTTAGTAAATGTTGAAGTATGTGAAGTTCAACAGCTTCAACCACATACATGGTTGAAGCCATGTGTAAAATCAAATTATTCACATTAAGCGAGCAATAACACATCTAGAAATTATTTCTCGTATAAGTTTCTACAGACTGATTAAAAAAAAGGAAATATGAAACTATTTTGATTTTGTCGCTTATTAAATGTGAATACCTACTGAACTAATTGAAATCACTCGGCATAGAAGCAACGCATTCGCCATTTTGTAAAATACGTAGGAACATATCCACACTGCCAGGTAATGTATTTTAATGAAAATGAAATTTAATTTTGAATTTCCAACTATTGCTCAATATTTGTTGAAGATACAGGGTTTTCATAACAACATTGAACTCCACAATTTCGCTATGGCTATGGAAGTGTTTTCACAGATTTAACCTTAAATCCAAACGTTATGAAAATTTACTGAAAATTGGGTGAATATATAAAACAAGACAAGTTTCAGTGCAACATGTTGGTCCCTATGCATCGTTTATTGGAGACGACTTCGTTTTAATGCTTTATAATACCCATCCGCATCTACCACATCTGGCTAAGATTGCCAGGGAGTATTTAGGAGAGATTGATATCCAAGAATTAAACTGGCCTGCACTAGGCCCAGATTTGAACCCAATTGGACATGTTCGGATACTCTAGGAAGAAAAATTCTGTCTCGCGTAGCAACTCCTAAAAATTTGCAGCAGCTCAGTGATACTTCAACTGATTCAAAACCTTAATGAGGACATGTCGAGACGAATTATTGCACCTGTTATCCGCGTCTGGGCGGAAAACACGTTATGTTTTTTACTTATTTTTCAGTTTATTTTCAAAAGAACAGAATTTTAGTTTGAACTTGTTGAAGTACTGTTGTAGCCTTATCGAAATTTAATGTTTCACTGAGAACCCTATATCTTCAACAAAAATGGAGCTATTGTTATAAATAAACAATTAAATTCTCAAGAAATAAAGTGTCCTGATGATGGAATAAGAAATCACACGATGGAATAACTGGGTATTGCTCGTACGACGAACGTATACGTTCGTAATATTTTGGCGTAGATTTTTTTGGGAATTGTAATAAGTATATCCGATATTCTCGAGCATATCGTCAACTATTTGTTCCGACGAAAATGTACGTTCATTTCGATCGGATATAATTCCTATTCTATATCTGTTCGCTTAGTCTTATGAATGAAATTTGAACAATTTGCAACCCCATTATTCGTTTCCTTCATTATTTAAATCCAAATATGTTGCCAAATATATTTCTTCCGCTTAACTGAATTTGTTCTATAAATTTGACGCTTACTGTAAAACAAAAGGACAACAGAGAACGATGACATACATACAGGGTGGGCAATCCATAACTTTCCACCCCGAATTTTGATCTTTGGGATGTAATAACGAAAAAACGCTCGGACTGGTCAAATTTTGTTGAAAGGGGAAAAAATGAGGGTGCTCAACTGAGTTTGATATCATTACCCCTCTAACCGCAATCCCTAACAGCTCTTATTTTTGAATGGGGAAAACGGGTCGAGCAGCATCTTGTTGGAAAGGCAATTTAATATCCTGCATGAGTATACTTTTTACAAGGTGAATCATGAGCAAATAATTGGTGTTAGGGTAGCGGCAACAGGGTTAGTGATTTCAAACTCATTTCAACACACTAACATGTCCTCCTGTATATAAAATTTTACTTCTTCGAGTATCTCGAAAATAAAGGCAAGGCAATTAAATTTCCTGCATGGGGGTATTTTTTTTTGAATCGCATTATTTACAGACTGACTCAGTTTTCCATAAATAACTTTCACATACCAAATTTGGATCTTTGAGATGGGAAAACACTAGAACAAGTAAAATTTTATTTACAGGAGGACATGTTAGTGTGTTGAAATGACTTTGATATCACTAACCCTCTATAGCCGCTACCCCAACAACAATTATTTCAATTCGAAGGAAAGCTCACGATTTACTTTGTAAAAAAGTGTACTCATCCAGGTTTTTAAATTGCCTTTCCAACAAGGTCTGCTTGACCCCTCCTCCTTATTAAAAAATGAGAGCTGTTAGGGGTTGCGGTTGGAGGGGTAGTGATATCAAACTCATTTGAAAACCCTTATTTGTCCTCCTTTCAACAAAATTAGATCTGTCCCAGCGTTTTTTCGTTATTCTATCCCAAAGCTCAAAATTTGGGGTGGAAACTATAACGTGTGTATAATGTGGTCTTCATCATCAGATTTCTTATTCGGGTGGTAACGAATATCATTCCACTTTCACTGGAATAGTTTCATGGTTCACACTGCATTCAACTTTAAAAAAATGTTTTGTCTGATCTTTTTTTCACCAAGACCAGAAATCTACCGGTTGTTTAATATCGGTGTATGCGGGAACCAAAAGTTGTCTTTTCACCGTTGGATTCGGGAATCCAATTTCCATTATGCTCATTCTACACTGGTTTTTCGAGAATATTCCGCCGAAAACTCCGTTCGACAAGTAGCTCATTTATTTACCTAATTTAGCATCAATTAACAAACTTGCAAGACAACTTCGTGTATGATTGAAGGAGATGAGAGACATATCAGGAAATTCAGTGACAGGCCATTATAAAGAAATTTCTAACTTTTCCAGTAATTTAAGGAATATAAATAATCAATGGAGTCATTTCGCAGCAATTGAAAGGATTTATAGAAAATGTATCGCGCGCTTGCTTTTCGAATGAGCTACCAGAAATTATGTTTTCCAAATGTCTGTCACTTTCAGATTTTTAAAACCGAAAATGGAATCAGTATCGAATGACAAGGATGAAGAATCTCAGATGGAATTTTTCCACAGGTGAATTAATGGGGCAGTTCATAAATTTGATGATTCGAACAGGCTCAACAGTTCAGAAGTAATGCATCTCAGAAAATTTTCCACATAGGGTGTTTGTAAAAAAATGCGAGAGACCTATGGAGATGATTCCCCGATGAAAATAAGCATATGATTTTTTTTCGGAATCGATCCCCTTTCCAAGTTACAGCCTTTGAAAGGCAAGTTAGCGGTTTCTAATTTTTTTACAGCTTCTTATAAACAAGGAGTCATTAAACTATACATCATATAAAACACTAAGTTGATATTACTAAAAATTTTTTAGATCTCATCACTTAATTATTAGGGGTTGAAAATAACAAGCCCTATAATTTCCGTTTGAAAATTGTTTTCCTGGGATAGATTTTCGAAAAATAAAGTTCTCTTATGGTTTCCCATTCAATTTTGGAGAAAAAAGTCTCCAGCAAAATTTCGATACAGTCGATACTTTTCTCGGAAAAAATAAAACTTACAAGCAGTTACGATCAGTGTTACATAAAATGAATATTCTAAGATATTGAATGTCTATGACAGGAGATAAAGATGTTCTATAAATCTTTCTGAAGGTTTCATTTCTAATTTCTGGAAGAAAATTATATCCTTAATATTTTAATTTCACATATTAAACCTTATTTTGATTGATGAGCATAATTAACAAAATCAATTTTGAGCATAAACAATATCTTAGAATATGAATTCTATGGAACAAGCAATGAAATGGAATGAACAGTGATCATAACTGCTTGTAAGTTTCTATTTTTTCCGAGAAATGTATAGACTGTATCGAAATTTTGCCAGAGACTTTTTTCTTTAGAATTGAATTGTAAACCATAAGAGAATTTTATTTTTTGAAAATCTATCCCACGAAAACAAATTTTGAAGGAAAATCATAAGGGTTTGTTATTTTCAACCCTTAATGATAAAGTTATGAGATCTAAAAAATTTGTTACTAACATCTACTAAGTACTTATGTATTGTTTGAAGACTAAGTGTTTTTAAGAAGCCGTAAAACAATTAAAAACTGCCAACTCGTCATCGCCTTTCTAAAGCTGTGTTTTGGAAGGGGCGTCGATTTCGAAAAAAATTTATTTGAACTACCCCAGCTTATTTTCATCGAGGAATCATCTGCCTAATTCCCTCGCATTTGTTTACACACACCCTGTATTCTCAATATCAATAAACTCACAAGCTGATAACAGAAATTGTGATTTCTGTTTCCGATTTTTTCAATTTCTGTGTTCGATACGATCATTGAAATTGTGATCTTTTGTTATGATCAGAGACAAAAAAAAATCATCATTGACAAACCAGTGATGATGAAAGTCAAAAATTAATAAAATTAGGATTAAAAATTAGGACGAAAAAACATCAAAAATTTCCAAGTAATATTTATACTATAATACCTGTAGACGTAATCAAACTCGAATTGTGAAACCTCGAAATGTAACGATATAAAAGCCGATTGTTCATATTTGGTTTCATTACATTTATTGAATCAGCTTCACTACTCAAGCCTCAAAGATATCTCAAAAATATTAACAAAAGTTTAAAAAATATAAAAAAATATATTTCAAATCATTACAACACGGAAATAATTAGCTCATTGATGACTTAATTGACATATTCCGATATACCTATCTTGTGCTTTTCATATTTATGGATAATCCCCTTCAGGAGTTTATGTTAGTTTTGAATTCAATTACTCGGAACCAAAGTTTTGGGATTTTTTTTCGTTTTAACAAGAGTATCAGTTTGTACAGTGTAGGCCAAATCAAACGCGTTTGAAGAGGAAGTCCTATTTCTGTTGACGAAAACCATTGTCTGAGGTCCAATTTTTATAAGAAAGAGAAACTCAATGATGAAAATCATTGTTACATTGTTACGAGTGTTTTTCGAGAATGTTCATTACAGGAATATTGCTGTAGCCCACCCTCTGTTGGAATTTTTTTCATTTTTTTAATAATCTCGTAGCAAGTTCTCCCATAACATTCAATGACGTTAATCAAGCAATACGAAAATTATTGGGAAGTATGACTTGTTGGTCTGTTGTTTATAGAGGGTGTCTGTAAACAAATCATCGATGAAAATAAGCAGAGGTAGTTCATATATTTATTTTTCGAAATCGACCTCCCTTCCAAAATACAGCCTTTGGAAGGCTTTGACGAGTTGACAATATGATTCGTTAACTATTCTCACACATTTATTTTGTGACCCCATAACTTAAATATTAGGGGTTGAAAATAACATTCCCCCAGAAATTGATTTCTTGGGATAGATTTTCGAGAAATAACATTCTCCTATGGTTTTCCATTCAATTCTGACAAAAAATACTGTTGCAAAATTTCGATACATTCGGTACTTTTCCCGGCAAAAATAAAAACTTACAAGCAGTTATGATCTAGCCGCAACGCTATCATTATCATAAATTTTATCCGGAATTTGGTCCAAATAGGCTTGTCAACCAAGGTTCCAACTGGTGGTCGACTAGATCGTTTGAAATAATGTGATTATTGACCTTTGGGGGAGATTAAAACGTCTAAAATATAAAAAATTGATCAACTGTAGAGAAGAACTGGAAATGACAGTAGTTCAAGGTAACGCTTCTCTTAATCACATCGAACTTATTAATTCATCAAAAAATATTCAGAAAAGATGACGAATGTGCTTTCATGAAAGTGTACTTTACACCTCAAGTCAAAATATTCTTCGAATGCTGTTTTCGAATTTTATGATTTTATAAGCGCTCGTTCTACTTAACAAGTGCTGTATTGTTTTGCCCAAATGTCTGCATTTTTCGAATTTTGAGGCGAAAAAGGCTTCAAAAGATGGGGTGTAGGATACGTGGTCAAACTCAATTCTGTCCGCGGAGCCGGCTGTCCGTCTGACCGTTCGCACGATAAGTTTCGAAGGGATTGTCCTAGAGACTTTTCGGGATTTTTAAGCTGAGGTTGGGTCCCAAATGCCTCGGTTAAGTTCGTTAACCAGCCAAATCGTACAGGGTGTTCCATAAAATATGGCAATTCAAATTATTTTTTTCTCAATATCTCAGAAAACAAGAAACCAATCGAAATGAAATATTGCGGCCACATGCAAGATGCTCAAAGTAAGCATCATGCAAAATTTCATGACTATAGTATACACAGAACAATTTGAATATGAGAATAAGAATCTTTATATTTGCATATCAGGATATCCGATTCGGATGAAATGGCTTTTGTCATGAAGACCGATATACCTAATTCTTATGCAAAATTTTGTGGCCAAAGTGTCAACAAAACCGTAGAAAATTCAATTGGAATATTGAACAGAAGAAACTTTCATACAGGGTGTCCCAAAACTCGACGTCAACCCGTAACCGGGTGAAAGGGCAAGTAATACTGGTTGTCAGAAAGATATAAAAAAAGATTTTATTTGCATGATTTTAAAATAAAAGGCATTTATAAAAACACAGAAAATTCCACCTCCCGTGACACCGTGACAGTCTTTTCACTCCTGTTGCCACAAATATCAACTTTTTTCAACTAACCCTGAATAATGCTTGTCTAAACTGTGATCGAAAATCTTGATACCAGCTGCTCTAGGTTTCATAAAAATAGGGCTAACTTCTCAGAAAAAAATTCAAAATAGTTTCAACTGACTCTATTGAAAAAAAAATGTACTACGCAAGTTTGGCATGTTTTGTCCAAAGTTGGCTCATTTTGTCGCGATTCCAAAATGGTATAATTCTTGGTAAATTGTAGCTACCGTAGTTCAATTCGCTTTCGATTGCCTGTGATTACACTTTTTCCTTAACTGCTTCCTAGTAAAAAAAGTCCAATAGATTCAAGTCCAGTGAACTGGTCGGCCACGAGATTGGACTAGAACTTCCGATCCATCTTCCGGGAAAAATGTTTCCAGAAAAAATTTCTCTGGAAATTTTGTTGTCTGGAAACATTTTTTCCCGGAAGATGGATCGAACGTTCTGGTCCAATTCCGGGGACCGGAATCTATTGGATTTTTTTTACTAGGAAGCAGTTAAAGAAAAAGTGTATTCACAGGCAATCAAAAGAGAATTTGAACTACGGTAGCTACAATTTACCAGGAATTATACCATTTTGGAATCCCCACTAAATGCGCCAACTTTTGACAAACATGCCAAATTTGCGTAGTACATTTTTTTTCAGTACAGTCAGTTGAACCTAGGCAATTGTTTATTTTAAATTTTTTTCTGAGAAGTTAGCCCTATTTTCATGAAACCTAGAGCAGCTGGAATCAAAATTTTGATCACTGTTAGACAAGCATTATTCAGGGTTACACAGCAAAAAAAATGGAAAAAGTTGATATTTGTGGCAACAGGAGTGAAAAGACTGTCCCAGGGTGTAGAATTTTCTGTGTTTCTTTAAATGACTATTATTTTAAAATCATGCAACTTAGATCTTGTTTTATATCTTTCTGACAACCAGTATTACTTGCCCTTTCACCCGGTTCCGGGTTGACGTCGAGTTTTGGAACACCCTGTATTTCCATAAGAAGTTATCCGATTCGGGTGAAATTTATTTTGTGAATGAAAACTGATATACTGAATGTTCATACGAAATTTCAAGAGGGTCGTATCATCAGAATCATAGAATTTAATTTTTTCAAATTATCCAACTTTTACATATTTTATTTCCTGAATAACTTCCAGAATAAATTTCCCATTGTGCTCAGATTCTGCATTTATATATTTGGTATCAATCTCCCATATAAAATTTTGCGGTAATAATGTTATTGCTTCATCAATGAACAAGGCTTTTACTAAATTTTTATATTTGGTATCAATCTCAAGTCCCATATAAAATTTTGAGGTAATAGTCTTATTACTCCACCAAATTTCATGAGATGATGGGTTTTGCTCGAACTATCAACTGTCAAACAATACAAGTGAAAAAATTGAATTTAACAATTCTGACAGAGGAGGACCACTTTTAATGTTTTTAAACAGTTTGTGTTCATTTTAATTCAAGACAGTAAGTTGCATACTCTCGCCTAAATAAATACATGTTCTACATTTGTATACTTTCTGCTGGCCTGATGATGGAATAATTCCGAAATTGATAGCCGAAGATTTTAATAAACAATACCTAATAGTGTGTTTTGTTTTATTTTTTATATCTTAATCTCGGAAGAACATACTATGGAAGAATTCATTTGTAAAATTGAAAAAAATTGAAATATTCGATATTCGGAACATAACTTCAAACGACTTTTCAGCATGCTATATTTCTGGAATGGTACCTTTAAGCTCTCATGCAGAAAGTTTGATCAAAGTTTGACCAAGCCATTATGTATATGTGATATAGCTATGAAGTTGAGGTCTCCGCCAATGAGTTTCTCATGAAAATTAGACCTTATACACGGACATAATTTTTTTGTATATCATTCTCCGATTTTTTCTATTTGACCCATTATGTACTTGTCCTTTAATTTCTCATCTCATGTTTCGAATCACTCATCATATCGGTCAAATAATGACCATGAACCAGTAATTTGCCAACATGAGAAACATAAGGAACCGGACAATCAATACAAATTGGACTGTACAGTGGGGTTCCTGTAAAATGATAAAATTCGAGGAAGTCGTTTAATTGTCTTTAATCCATCTACTTCAATTCACATCCTTCCCTCGGTGGTACCACAAACTGGAGTAGGGATCTATCGACGCACGTCAAGACATACAAGGATAATTGCAATGCACTTGCCCCCCTTCTATGCCACTGTTTTAAATCGCATATTATATATATTTGAACCCCTACGTTCGGTTTGCTTTGTTTTTCAACAATTGTCGTATCAGTGTGAGGATCTTAACGGGTGTTCAAATCGAATTAAATTTCGTTGTTTCATTAGGTGAATGTGCGTCTTTCGCAGGATCGGAGTTGGATTTTACTAGAATAAACACAATTGGTTGATATTGCGGTAAGTGAGTTGTTGCGATTTAAAAACCCGCTTCTGTATACTCGCACACCCACTATCCAATCGATAATAATCGATGTTTTGAAATTTATTCGCTTGTCGCACGATGTTCCAGAAATGCACGAATTAGTCGGAATATGGAATTGCATTTTTGATTTATTGAATATTTCATGGCATTTAATTCAACTGTTTTTATCTATTTTCTTCTCGATGTCTCGGTCAGCTTATGCCAGTTGTCCTCAGGAAAATTTTTTAAATGAAAAGAAGGGAATGAAATGGAATTGAGCTTTCATAATATCGAACAAAGAAAGACGTAAAGAGGAAAAACTGAAAGAACCCTTTAAGGTATATTTTTTCGAACTGATTTTTGCGGGATTCGAAGAAAAATCTTATCTGAGAACCTCAAAAATAAAATCGCTTTTCTCCCTGAGTGTTTATCATAGTTTCTTTGTGTTATGCAAAAAAAAATTAATTGAATTCCAACTGAATAACATGAATTAAGGAGAGATTATTATAAGCTGATGAAAATTTTATATTTGTATACAATTGATTTGCAGTCGCCACGAAATTCTTTGTATTACAAATGAAGTTTTTTTTTGTGTTGCTAAAAACAATAACATACATTCAGAAGAATTTTAATAAATTCAAATAAAATTCAAAATACAGACAATTAACACTAGGTTTTGTGCATTGACTCAGTTGTTGCCTTCAGATGTTCAAGTTGCCTGTATAGATTGGACAGCAGGGTGGATGCTCAACAATAGATTCTTCAATAAAGTCTCATAAGAAATAATTTTGTAGGAGAACATCTGAATCAATTGTTATAAAAAAGAAAAAATTCTCCAGAGAAATTGAAAGTAAAGACCAGTTTAAATTTCTTTAAAAGTATTTGTGCGTGTCAGAAGCAAAGTTTAACTTTAATTTTTACGAGTGTTCAAATCGAATTAGATTTCATTGTTTCATTAGGTGAATGTGCGTCTTTCGCAGGATCGGAGTTGGATTTTACTAGAATAAACACAATTGTTTGATATTGCGGTAAGTGAGTTGTTGCGATTTAAAACCCGCTTCTGCATACTCGCACACCCACTATCTCATCGATAATCGATGTTTTGAAATTTATTCGCTTGTCGCTGGATGTTCCAGAAACTTACAGAAATGCATGAATTAGTCGGAATATGGAATTGCAGTTTTTATTTTTGTTTTATTGAATATTTGTTTTTATTTTATCTATTTTCTTCTCGATCTGTCGGTCAGCTTCTGCCAGTCGTCCTCAGGAAAATTCTTGAAATGAGAAGAATGTAATGAAATGGAATTGACCTTTTATGATATCAAACAAAGAAAGACGTTAACAGGAAAAACTGAAAGAACACTTTCAGGTAAATTATTTTCGGACTAGTATTTGCGGCATTCAAAGAAAAATCTGCTCTGACAACCTCAAAAACAAAATCGCTTTTCTTCCTAAGCTTTTATCATATGAGTTCCTTTGTGTTATGCAAAAAAATAAAAATAATAATTTGATTCCAACTAAATAACATGAATTGAGGAGAGAGTATTATAAGCTGATGAAAAAAAAATATGAACACAAACTCCGAATTCAATCATATGTATACAATTGATTCGTAGTCGCCACGATATTCTTTGTATTCCAACTGATGTTTACTTTTAAGTTGCTTAAAACAATAACATACATTCAGAAGATTTCTAAGCAATTCAAATAAAATTCGGAATACAGTCAATTAGAAGTGAATTATGTACAAGTAGCTACCTTCAGATGGAAAAATATTCGAGTTAGGTATCTGTATAGATTGGACAGAAAAGTGGATACTCAACAATTAATTCTTCAATAAATTCTCATGAGAAATATTTTTTAGGAAAACATCTCAACCAATTGTTATAAAAGAGAATAAATTCTCCAGAGTAGTTGAAAATAAAGACCAGTTTAAATTTCTTTAAAAGTATTTTTTGGTGTCAGAAGCAAGGTTAAACTTTAATTTTAACGTTAATTTTAGGTTGAAGTGCGTATTCTTACAGGATCGGAGTTGGATTTCACCAGAATAAACACAATTGGTTGATATTGCTGTAAGTGAGTTGTTGCGATTTAAAACCCGCTTCTGCATACTCGCACACCCACTATCGATAATCGAAGTTTTGAAATTTTATTCGCTTGTTGCTCGATGTTCCAGGAAGTACAGAAATGCATGACTTAGTCGGAATATGGAATTGCAGTTTTTATTTCTGATTCATTGAATATTTTATGGCATTCAATTCAACTGTTTTTCTCTATTTTCCTCTCGATGTGTCGGTCAGCTTACGCCAGTCGTCCTCAGGAAAATTCTTGAAATTAAAAGAATAGAGATTTTATGACATCAAACAAAGGGAGACATTAACAGGTAAAGCTGAAAGAACCCTTTCAGGTATTTTTTTTAGTATTTGCGGGATTCAAAGAAACATCTGCACTGAGAACATCAAAAACAAAATCGCACTTCTTTCTAAATGTTTCTCATATGAGTTCCTTTGTGGTTTGCAGAAAATAAAAAAATGTAATTGAATTCTAACCGAATAACATGAATTAAAGATAGGTTATTACGAGGTGAAAAAAAATATGAAACACAAACTCCGAATTTAATCACATGTATACGATTGATTCGCAGTCACCACGATTTTCTTTGTATTATTAAATTCTTCGATAAAGTCTCATGAGAAAAAATTTTGTGGGAGTTAAGGAACGAGATCATCTGAATCAATTGTTATAAAACAGAAAAAAATTCTCCAGAGTAGTTGAAAATGAAGACAAGTTTAAATTTCTGCGAAAGTATTTTTGCGTGTCAGAAGCTATTTTAACGCGTGTTTAAATCGAATTGAATTTTGTTGTTTCATAAGGTGAATGTGCGTCTTTTGCAGGATCGGAGTTGGATTTACTAGAATAAACACTAATTAGTTGATATTGCGGTAAGTGAGTTGTTGCGATTCAAAAACCCGCTTCTGCATACTCGCACACCCACTATACCATCGATAATCGATGTTTTGAAATTTATTCGCTTGTCGGTCGATATTCCAGAAATGTACAGAAATTCATGAATCAGTCGGAATATGGAATTGAAGTTTTATTTCTGATTTATGGAATATTTCATGGCATTTAATTCAACTGTTTTTATCTATTTTCTTCTCGATGTGTCGTTCAGTTTACGCCTGTCGTCCTCAGGAAAATTCTTGAAATGAAAAGAATGGAATGAAATGCAATGGAGCTTTTATGATATCAAACAAAGAAAGACGTTAACAGGAAAAACTGAAAGAAGTCTTGCAGGTTTATTCTTTTCGGACTACTATTCGCGGAATTCAAAGAAAATCTGCTTTTCTTCCTAAATGTTTATCATGAGTTCCTTTGTGTTATCCAAAAATGGAAAAATTTAATTGAATTCCAACTGAATAACATGAATTAAGGAGAGATTATTATGAGCTGATGAAAAAAAATATATGAAACACAAACTCGAAATTTAATCCAATATATACAATTGATTCGCAGTCGTCACAAAATTCTTTGTATTTCAACTGAAGTTTGCTTTTGAGTTGCTAAAAACAATAACATACATTCAATTGAATTGAATTTAAAACAGTTCAAATAAAATTCAAAATACAGCCAATTAAAAGTGGTTTTTGTGCATTGACTCAGTAGCTACCTTCAGATTGCAAAATGTTCAAGTTATCTGTATAGATTGGACAGCAGGGTGGATGCTCAACATTTGATTCTTCAATAAAGTCTCATAAGAAATTATTTTGTAGGAGTTAAGGAACGAGAACATCTCAATCAATTGTTATAAACGAGAAAAAATTATCCGAGTAGGTGAAAATAAGGACCAGTTTAAATTTCTTTAAAAGTATTTTTGCGTGTCAGAAGCAAGGTTCAACTTTAATTTTAACGCGTTTAAGTCGAATTAAATTTCGTTGCTTCATTAGGTGAATGTGCGTCATTTTCAGGCTCGGAGTTGGATTTATTGAAATAAACACTTATTGGTTGTTATATTGCGGTAAGAAAGTAGTTGCGAATGCTTCTGCATACGCTTACTCACTGTCCAATCGATGTTTTGAAATTTATTCCCTTGCCGCTAGATGTTCCAGAATCGTTCAGAAATGCATAAATTAGTCGGAATTGCGGTTTTTATTATTTATGATTGAATATTTCACGACAATTCATTCACTTTTTCCATATATTTCCTTACCGGTGTTTCGGTCAGCATACACCAGCTGTCTTCAGGAATATTCTCGAAATAAAGAGAATAACATGAATGATGAAATGGAGCTTATGATGTCAAACAAGAATCGACCCCTAACGAAGCAAATAAAGGAACTGTTTTATGTATTGACTCTGGTACTATGAGCGCGATTTCAAGATCACAAGAAAATCTGCTCCGATAACATCAAAAATCAAATCGCTTTTAACCCTGTACTATTTATCATATGATGTATCCTGTGCCAAGCCAAAATGAAGAAAAAAATTGAATTCCGAATGAATTGAGAAGAAGATGAAATCCTCTGTGAATATCATCCAGAATGAAACTCGGATTCCGAAAATAACATTACACATTGAAAAATGTTTCAATCCAAATGATGTTTTGCTCATGAGTTGATTGAAGGAATTTATATCTATTCCCAAATGCCTCGAATTAAGAGTTTTGTACATTCACACAGTAGCTTCACTTAACAAGTATCCCTCAATGGCTCAATGGCTCGGTTGAGTTCGTTAACCAGCCATATCGTAAAGGCTGTTCCATAAAATGTGGCCATTCAAAATTTTTGTTCCTCAATATCTGAGACGAAGCGGAAACCATCGGAATGAAATGTAGTGGTCATATGCAAGATGCTCATAATGAGCTTCATGCAAAATTTTGTGGCCATAGTGTAAACTGTAAACAGAACCATAGAAAAATCAATTGGTATATTGAAAAGAAGAAACTTCATATTTTCATATGAAAATATCCGATTCGAATCAAATTTATTTTATGAATGAAGATTGATTCACTGAATGTTCATGCAGAATTTTGTGGCCATAGTGTTAACAGAACCATAGAAAATTCAATTGAGATATTGAAAAGAAGAATCATTATATTTCCATAACAGTATATCCAATTCAAATCGAATTTTTTTTTGTGAACGGTAACTGTTATATTTAATTTTCATGCAAAATTTTGTAATCATAGAAAATTCAATTGGAATATTGACAAGAAGAAACCCTATATTTCCATAACAGGATAACCGATTCAAATGAAATTTATTTTGTGAATCAAAACTGATATACTGATATTCGTGCAAAATTTCAAAAGGATCACTTCATCAGAACCATAGAAATGATTTGTTTTAATTATTTATTTTTTATTATATTATATTTTTTGGATGATTTCAAGAATATAATTCCAATTGTGCTGAGATTCTATATCATATATTTGGTATCAATCTCAAATCCCATATAAAATTCGGAGGTTATGATCTTATTGCTCAAAAGCTCTTGCTCGGGGCTTTTCTTGAAGTTTTTTATGGTAGTGTTGATGAATAGTTATTTTATTAACTAGGTTATGAAAGGCAGCGATTAAAAGGTCAAAATATTTTAACGCGTTAGCGGAGTGAACGACATAATGAAATGAAATGAAATTTCTATGTTCCTGTGTTTCAATAGAGTTATGACATTCCTCGTAGAGCTTCTGAATACTCCATGTAGGGTTGCTACGAGGATTACACATTAAAATAGCATAAATGGAACTTAAAAATGGGTCATCAATATTTAATTTCGTGCACATTGAAATAATTTTTTATTTTGAGGTCGGAAGAAAACAGTATTGTCAAACCAAATATTGATTACTCAAATTCTACACATATTCATGAATCTTCAGAGTTGATAAAAATCGCGATAATTGTTGCGAATGCACTACTCATATTGCGTGGTAAATTTTGCATTATTCTAGCAGGTGAGCTGCAATTGGCAAGCAATGTCATCATAAACCCAGACGTGACATTTCACGTTTGCGCAATAACCGATTGTATCAAATAGAAATCAACATAAATATTCCATAATCGTAAAAATAAAAGATGGAGTCGTTCTAATAAATTGGTGTCAAAGAGCTGCGAATGTAATGGAAACTGACACATTTGATATATCACTTCAAAATTAATTAATTATTGCAAAACTGCATAAGATATTATAAATAATTGAAATATTTCTAGTTTTTTCCATTCTAAATGAATTTTATTGAAAAGTTATTTTTTCTAAATGCTTCATAAAATCATAGAATTTAAATATCGTCCGATAATAAGGAAATTGGGCGTTTTTCAATGAGATCTTTTCTAGAATGCCGAAACCTTCAGTCGGTGTCCAGAAACTAACCTTTCTACCCCTTCACGTGAACAATTAGAATGGGAGAAACACTGCGCTTTAGTTATGATCTTAAGTAGATATGTTTTTAGTAGGTTTCACTGAAATTGAAACTTTTCGATAAAATGTTTCAATTCAAAGAAAGATTTCTGACAACGAAATTTCATCAACATTCGAATTTTTCGTGTGAGGGGATTGAAAGGGGTTGAAAGTTGTGCATGAAAAAAACTGTAATGACGATGTGCATATAGTGAAAAGCTCTCTGAACTAACCAATTTAAAAAAAAATCGACACTTTCTGAACGCCTGTGAAGAAGATACGTAAACCTTGCCAAAAAGGATAACATCACCCACTTTCCCTATTCAAAAAATTTAGAAGGGGTGATGGGGATGGCACAGGGTGCAAAAATATCCTTCAAGAATGCATAAAAGTTTGGTGAAAGTGAAACAAAAATTGACGTGTTTCAAGATTTTGTTGCCAAATATTGGTACCTGTTAGGATTTAAGCATATGCGGAGCTCTAATCGTAGCAAATGCTTCAGCTGTAACAACCTTGCCGTAATTCATACACCGGGTTTTACTTATAAGTACAGGGTGTCTGTAAACAAATGCGAGGGACTTCGAGAGATGATTCCTCTATGAACATAAGCAGGGGTAGTTCATATAATGTTTTCTCGAGATCGACCCCCTTCCAACAACCTTTTGAAGCCGATGACGAGTTGACAGTTTTTAATTTTTTTTTACGGCTTCTTAAAAACACTGAGTCATAAAACTATACAAAATATGAAGCACTAAGTAGAAGTTACCCACACAAATTCTTCAGAACTCATAACTTCATTATAAGAGGTTGATAATAACAACGTGGTATAAATTTTCGAAAAATAAAATCCTTCTATGGTTTCGCATTCAATTCTGGAGAAAAAAGTCTCCCGCAAAATTTCGAAACAGTCGATTATTTTCTCGGAAAAAAAACCTTACAAGTAGTAATGATCACTCTTCATTCCATTTCATCGTGAAAGTGTTCCAAATAATGAATACTCTAAGATATTGTTTGTCTATGACAAGAGATGAAGATGTTCATTAAATCTTTCTGAAGGTTAAATTACGAATTTCCGGAAGAAAATTATATCCATAATATTTTAATTTAACGAACAGAACTTAAATAAAATTAATAAGCATAATTGACAAAACCAATTTTGAGCATAAGCAATGTTTTAGAATATTCATTCTATGGAACCTACGATGAAATGAAATGAACAATGATAAAATAAAAAATAAACTTTATTCATCCTGTCAGACAGTACAGTATAGAACAAGTCAAATACAAAATAAATCAAAGAATAGCAACAAAATAGAAAGAGTTAGAAGACCACATCTAACTCCAAATCATTCAAATATTCGGTAACCGAATAATATTCTCTACTCAATATACTTTTCATCGTATTTTTGAACCGTACATGATTCAAGCTTTTAATACTCGCAGGTAGATGATTGTATATTCGTATACTCTGGTATAAAGGCGAATGTTCAAACCTGGCTGTTCTATGTGCCGGCACAAAGAGGACATCCCCATTCCTTGTTGGATATTGATGACAACTAGAAAGTTTTTTAAAAGATTTTTCGCTGGATTTTACGTGAAGAACCCACTTGTATATATATAAACATGCGACTGTCATGATTTTATTTGTTCGAAAATAAGGCCGGCATGAATGTTGTGGAGGTATTCTGAAGATACATCTAATTAATCTTTTCTGGCATAACAAAACTCTGTCCAAATCAGATGCACTACCCCATATGAGAATATTGTATGATATATGTGGGTAAGCAAGACAGTAGTATATGTCCTGGAGCGACTGAAGAGGAAACAAATTTTTTATTATAACTGATGATAAGTTTTATTTTTTCCGAGAAAAGTATCAACTGTGTCGAAATTTTGCACGAGACTTTTTTTCTCCAGAATTGAACGGGAAACCATAAGAGAATTTTATTTTCCGAAAATCTATCCCACGAAAACAATTCTTGAAGGAAAATAATAAGGGGTTGTTATATTCAACCCCTAATTATGAAGTCATGGGATCACAAAAAAAATGTGTGAGTAACATCTCATTGATGAATCATTTTTTGTATAGTTTTATGACCCAGTTTTTTACGACTTAAACTTATTTTCATCGAGGAATCATCTCCTTAAGCTTCTAGCATTTGTTTACAGATACCCTGTATATTTCAAATGCCCACAGAAAAAAATTCTTATACTAAGCCGAGACGAGGTGGCTAACAACCCGGACCAGTGTAGAGGAAGCATTTCGCACAGTTATTATTAGTTATTATCCTCATATTCTAAATGGCTAAATTTAAAAAAGAAGATGTGAATAATGTTAAGAACATGATGAACAAAATTAGGGACAGTTTCTTCAAATGTTCGGGACACAATATTTCTTGACAAGGATTATGAATTTTTATTGTTGTTATTGTTCCTGTTTGAGTTTGAGACTTGAAAAAGAATTCCATCATGAAAATAATTTTGATGGTGAAATGAAATATTGAGTATCCCTTCAAAAAAACTATAAGATTGAGTACTAATTCAAAAAGGAATATACGTGAAAAAATTTATCACAGACAGTTTTTGTCTTGGAAATAGCATACCCCTTATGTTAAAGAGATACAAAATTTCCCCGATGACATAATAATTTCAAACTCCCCCTATATTTTCTAAAGTTTTCCATAAATTAAAAATGATGAAAGCATCTTCAAATTGGTGATGTAAACTCAAAAACTTTTATCTCCAAGAGTTACAGAAATGCCCTGAGGGACAGCGAATGTGGGATGCATCCTTATTGGTAAGTGGTCACAACGAACAGCTGACGGAACAGCATCGGAAATAAAATATTTCAAATATTATTGATTATCACTTCACTTCCGAAATGATTCCTTCATTATTCACCTTGAAGATATCCCCATTTTATTACAACTAACATAGTACTTCCTCCACAAGTGAAACTAACGCAAGAAATACACTGAATCTTAATATTATTGAATCCTTCACTAACGCAAGGTTTTAAGTGAAATCTTTATAATCGATTCCTCCTAGAAGAGTACTGAACCAACCAATGGAACCTCATCAAAATAAGACTTATGAAGGCTACTGTGGTTGGCAAAATATAGAATTCATCAGGTAGGGAAAACCGTTACAAATATTATCCAAATAGGTCAATACCAATTCATTGCATGGTTTATCGTTATTGAATTGTTTCGGTGTAATTTTTTGTACCTGGAACTCTCATTGCGCTCTATATACTTTCTTATTGTTGTAACCCCGTAGGTTGCTAACAACAAGGTCTCGTTTGAAGTGACAGGGAATCAAATGTATAATAGCTTCTTTATAGAATTATAATAGGCAGACAATGACTCGATATAATCTTTGAATATAATGAATATGTTACGAAAACTTTGGAATAAGAATTTAGTTATTGAAATCTTAGAAATTCGTTAGTTCGCTTTCATGAGGATATGGATAATTTTGGACTCTTTCATTGACCACCCCTGCCCTGTTCAGAAAACAATTTTTTTCTGATAAAAATTCAATTAATCTCTGGATATTCTATGTTTCACTGACAAGAATTGGTTCGATTAATGTCGACAATTCAATGTACAGTTGCGGCATGCGAAATGTGAAGGACTCTACAGAGCAAATATGGCTTTTTTTTAGTTGATTGAATCAGGGTTTGGCTTGAAATAGTTATATTCTGTGGATTTATTTTGACGTTGGTAGTCAATTACTGCGTGATACAATCATAGATAGGGTGAGAGGTTCAGTTGTTGACACCCTGATATTGATTGACACTGTGTATACTGCGTTCACGAAAGGTTGAGTGCATAGTAGGCGTTTGTTTATTTATCTGAAGTTGGCAGTATTTGCTGTCATAACGTAAAATAAATTCAATGTTGCCGAATGTACCCGGCCTAGCCCGACGAGCTTGCGAGTTATCAGACAACTCTATGCAATATTGACAACATTGCGTATCAATCTGACAAGAAAATAAAGAACATAACCTAAAATTTTAATATACACAGTGGAATATGCCGAATTTCCATGGCCAACTGACGGCTCAACCTTTCGTGAACGGACTATACCGATGTAATAACCTATTGGCGCTATCGGGGGTTTTTTCATCTGCCTACACATATTTCTGAATGTTTTATTTGTATTTGGATCAAGTTCAATTTCCTCAAGTTATCATTCTGAAAAGGCAATCATTAGATATTTGGCGCGAGTTTTTGCAGTAGTGTCAATTAGTGTATATGTAAGAGTTTACTTGAGAATAGCGACAGCACAATAGCACGTAATTGCGTATACTTTTGGATTTTGTTTTGTTTTATATTCGTTAGAAGTTTTATACTGTTCAGAAGGTTCCAAGGAATATTTAATCGCTGTGAGTAAACTTTTCAATGATTTGTATATTAAGATAAAACCATATGTCAATAACTGTGTCAATAATATAACATCGAATAGTGATTGAAATAAGGTTAAACTTCAATATATAAATCGTTGAAGGGTTTACTTATATCAATTAAATATTCTTCGGAACCTTTCAAACAAAAGAAAACTTCTGAAGAATATGAAACAGAACAAAATCGAAAAATATACGCAATTGTGTATAGTCGCTATCCTTTTCAGTATCCAAATACTACGGTTAATTTCGTTAACCAGCCAAATCGTTCACTAAATTATGGCTTTTCAGAATGTTCGTTTCTCAATATTTCAGACAAAGCGAATTCAATCTGAAATTTTGCAAGATGATCATAATGAGCCTCATGCAAAATTTTGCAGCCATAGTGTTAACAGGACCTTATATAAATCCAATTCGAATATTGAAATGAACAATCTCTATACTTATTTCGATCAAAACCATAAAATTAATTTTTTTATAATCACATGCCGAGTCTTTATAGGTTTGTAAACTCGACTTCCTGTTAATGAATGGAAAAACCAAATAAATAATATTTTCCGCTGGCCTCGAAATAAAAGGCGATTTTAATGTGTACGAAATTGAACATTAATGACCCATTTTAATGCTCAATTTCAAGCCATTTTGATGTGCAAGGCTCAGAGCAACCATACACAAAGTGTTCAGAAGCACTACGAGAAATGTCAAAACTCTACTGGAACAAAGAAACATAGAAATTCCATTATGTCAAATGTATGTCTCGTGCAAAATGAGAATGTATTTCAATCAAGAATTTATACACTATTCATGTTATGATCACGGTTATTAATCTAGCGACTAATGGTCTCGAACTATTAACTATCTTAACCATTAGTCGCTGTCTTCAATAACCTAGTTGATTAAATAACTATTGTGCCAAGAAAAATACATCTGAATAAATTGATTTATCAACCATACTAAGATACCCAAATCTCTGATCTCAGAATAAACAAAAATATTCTCGATCTTAATTTTCCGCAGAAAAAGCTATGACCGAGAAAAATTCATTTCACGCATTATTCGATCATAATTATATGTTGTGTTTTGAAAAGGTTTCTTTGATTCTATTATTGAAGAAGGAAAATTTGATTATGGTATTTTATCATGTTGAAGAAATGTTTTCAATGCTTCTGAAATATATTCAGATGACATTTATTGGATTATCGCGCATCAATAAAAACAGGGTAGCAAAATTCAACTTTCTCTAGCGGTAGCATACGAGTTTTCTGATTCCAAATGAGTCGATTTGGTCAAAAGTGTAAAAAGTTTGCTCTTTGCATAGGACCAGAACGATTGAGTAGATTAAACGGAAGGCCAGGTTTATAAATCAAACGAGTGTGCGATAATTTTTACGATACATTTAATACTTCCTGACTCTTATTGTTCGCTTGTTTCTATAGGGAAACAGCTTGCCACAATTTTGCTCAAATCACTATAAGTTTCTCATTTTGAGTCTGAAGTGGTCTTGAATAATAATGGTTGGAATTATTGATTTTGAATTCGATGAATCAAGGTGAATGCAGGGTAGATCTAGTACATTATTGTGCTAAATCGGTCTAATAAATATCGAAATATTATAAGGTTCGAAAATTCATTCTTACATTAACGAAACTAAGAATTTAATTGGGTCCAATAATTTAATTACATTTCGGTGCTCTGTGATCATATAAGGGCTTGATAGTAATTTCGTGAGGATCTCTAGGATGAAAAATCTAAGAAAATTCAGCTTTGTTCGGTCTGACCTAGATAATCGATTATTACTATTATTATTATTATAATATTTTCAAGATGAAAAGCGTATGCGACGGAAATTTTAACCTAAAACTTATTGACGTACTCTGAAGGTTTTTCTTGGTTTTTGTTATTGAATTCTCATGATACAAATTTCAATGTTTTATTTATTGAATTTTATTTCAACAAAAAATAAACTAGAGGAATACAACCAAAAATATTTTTAACATTAAGCATTCAAAGAAATTTTTCATTATTTTTTCATTATTTTCTAAACATGATTCACACTTTCCTCTTAAATGTTTAATGTCATTTATAATATGCTGATTCTAATTGTGCGAAATGCTTTCTCTATATATTATATACCTTGCCGTAATTCATAAAAATACCTAGTGTACCGGGTTTTTCACTATAATTTGACCCCCCCCTTTAACTTTGTTACTAAAGGAGATATAATATAAATGTTTCGTATAAAAGTTTTATGAAATCAACTGAGGTTTTTTTGATTTGACTCCACAAACTGAAATATATACAGGATGGCCAACATATTGATGGCAACTTCATTTTTTCAAATGGAACACCCTGTATATTTTTCCTTATTAGGTTAGCTCTTTTTCCCCTGATTTCGAATATGTAACATACGTTGGTCTATCTTTCTTATTCTAAGCACCACAGAGTTTCAAATTTCAAGAACCATCAGGCATAGCGTTTTGGAAGTTTGTGAATATTTAAGGGGCCAATTTGATCTTTGGATTGGTGATGGCGCACCCATTTTATTGCCACCAAATAGTCCCGATTTAACACCGTTGGACACGTTTTTATAGCCGTTCCTGAAGGAAAAAATTTACTGCAGCAATAATGATAATCAATGAAAGCGGAGAATAATATTAATGATATAAAATCAACCAATATTGAACCCATAATTCGGAACTAATCCTGTCAACGCACAAAGAATAATGATAATATTGTACCTAATGATTAAAAACAAATTTTGAAGCTTTAATTTTCTAACTTGAATCAGAGCCATTATTATGCTATTAAAAATAGTCTGAACAACTTGAGACAACGATAGGATTGAATGAAAGTGGTCATTTCGAGCAATTTCTTCAGTTGATGTTATTCTTACCATACTACCATAGTTTATTATTTTTCATTGGTTAAGTAATTGTTAAGTATTCATTCTAAAATAATACTTTTAAGTAGATTGTTTGGATATAAAGAATTTCGTAGGTATTTCACATATTTTTTTATTCGGTGTCATCATTTCAAAACTTTGAAACTCTGAAAATTGAAGAGACACATCCACATACGCATTCATATTCGAGATCAGGAGGAAATAGCCTATCAAAAAATGGAAGAATATAGAGGACAGGGTATCTCATTTGAGAAAATATAGTTGCATTCAATGTTGTTCACCCTATATATCTTCCCATTGACGTTATCATAACTCCAAAAATGAGCATTTTCAGTAAACGCACTCTGCCACTTGTAAAATGATTACAGATCTTGCCAGGTGGTTCTTAGAATTTGAAACTCTGTGGTTCTCAGAATGAAAGAGATAGACCAACATATGTTACATATTCGAAATCAGGGGAAAAAGAGCTAGCCAAACATGGAAAAATATACAGGGTGTGTTCTATTTGAAATAATGAAGTTACCATCAATATGTTGGCCACCCTGTATATATTCCATTATGTGAATTCATATTGTGAAACCTCAGTCGATTTCATGAAATTTTTTTATGAAACTTTTTTCTGTATCTCTCTTAGAAACAAAGTTAAAGGGGGGGTCAAATTATTGTGAAAAACCCGGTACATAACTTCACTCAGAAAAAAATATTCCATTAAACGATGAAATTGAATGGAAGGTGTCTCAATAGAAAAAATCATAAGTTTTGAGTTATGATTCGAAAACGATAGTTCAGAAATTTAATCAATATGCGCTAATGAATTCTGCGTGGAAATATCTCCTATCACAGATACTTTCCATCTTCCAAATGAAATATTATAGGAGGTTATCGAGAAACACAATATACTCGAAAGCGCGATATTTTCAGACTCGCCCATATACCTACAGCGCGCGTCAAAATTATGGAACAAAGTAATTTTCTCAGAAGAAAAATATTTGGCAACGAAATTCTGAAACAGGTCAATTTTGTTCCACTTTTACTAAATTTTTATCCATTTTTGAAGGATTTTTGTTGCACCCTGTGCGATCAATTCTCTAAATTTTCTTAATAGGGAAAGTGCGTCATGTACTTTTTTGGTAAGGTCTTTATATCTTCTTTTCAAGCCTGTAGACATTTTCAAGAATTTTTTTTTAATTGTTTAGTTCAAAGAGGTTTTCAGTATGTGGATTTTTTTATGGCTCATTTACTTTGAAACGATGGTACCTAATGGATTTGTCACTGAATGAAAATCGACCATTACAGTTTTGTTCTTGCACAACTTTCAACTTTGATGAAATTGCGTTGACAGAAATCTATCTCTGAATTGAAACATTTCATAGAAAAATTTCAACATCAATAGAAACGTACTGCTAACATACCTACGTAAGATCATTACTGAAGCTCAGTGTTTCACACAGTCTAATTTTTCACATGAGGGGGTTGAAAGTTGTGCATAAACAAAACTGTTAGGGTCGACTTTCATTCGGTGACAAATTTCATCAGTAACCATCGTCTTAAAGTAATGGAGCCATGAAAAAGTGCACACACCGAAAAACTCTTTGAACTACCTAATTTAAAACAAAAAATTTCCTTGAAAACTTCTGTACGCCTGTATGGAAGATACAAATACCTTGTCAAAAAAGTACCACATTTAGAGGTTTGATGAAGATAGCACAGAGTACAACAAAAATCCCTCAAAAATGCATAAAAATTTGGTAAAAGTGAAACAAAAATTGACCTGTTTCAGGATTTTGTTGCCAAATATTTTCCTCTGAGATAATAAATTCGTTTCATAATTTTGACGATCATTGTATAGAAAACACTTGGATCATTTCTTATTTTTCACATGGAAAAGCATCCCATGAATTTATAATTCTATATTTTTAACGGTTGCAGATTGATTTTGGTATGCACTGTACATAAAGAGCGTCATTAAAATCAGGTATACATTAGTTCCATCCCTCAGCTCATTACCAAATAAATATTGGGGTTTTTTTATTCGAAAATACTACATTCTCTCATGAAGTGCCAATCTATTATTTTGATAGTTCTCGATCATAATAAGAAGCCTCATATGGGTGATAACATTTAACGAAAGGAATAGAAGGAACAAATCCGAAAAAATATTCATAATCATGGAAGAATTACTAATATTTCCAGGAATAAGATTACAAATTGACCACATTGTATATTTATGTATTATCCGAATCAATTTCGTGAGCACCCAACATCATACTAGAAATTTTTTTTTCAAATTGAGGAAACGGTCATTCAAATTTGAAAATTCTAGGAGCTATAGGTTTCATTCTCTCAATTTAAAGAAAAAGTAATGCAGTCACCCCAAATGGCTAAGAACAAGATCTTACTATCGTTGAGAGAACTACGAGTTTAATAGTCCTTGATTTTATTGATTGCGATTTTATTTAACAATATAATAAATTTTATTGATTGCTCAAGTTGACACCAAACAAGAAAACTTTATATGGTATTCCGCAAAAGAAATACCATAGATATCAAAACTTGTTCCATCATTTCCTCGCTCGTTCCTTATGCAGTATGTTTTTTTCTCAACGAAATACTCCATAAACAGTTATTAGGAGAAGAATACCCCGTTATTGTATAAGTATATTGAATAAGTGTGTTTTCTTTTCCTAATAATACCTATCAATATGCTACTGTTCATCCTAAATGTCTTTAATTTGAAATGGTGTCGACTGTCGAGCGACTGCTGAAATCATTCAAAAAGAACTCGCGTTAGCAGTTCGTGAACTAAATCATACCAATATTTCCGGAGTAAATATTGGTTCGTGAAAATCGGTTAGTAATACAAAAACTATAAATGCATTTTACTTATAATCAGGAGGTAAATGCCATAACCGAAAGAGCATCATTCTGTGAGGGGTTCGTGAAGTTAGCGAAAAGTTGGAAGCACTAATTCTGAAACTATGTCCAATGTTTAGTTCGTAACTAATGCCTATTAGTGCTTCATCATCCACTTTCAGCACCACTATAGTTTTTGAGAAATTGACATTCATAGTTTCTGGTGTTGACTTCCCGGTCAGCACCAAAACTTTCAAATGACCATGAAAATAATATACCAATATTTAGTGCTTATTTGTGCCTTTGAAACCAATGGAAAAAAATGTACCGTTTTTATAATATCAGAGATTATTTACCACGGTGCTGACTTCACGGTCAGCACCAACATATACGAATTTCTTCAAAATTTTTGTTTCATTAATTTATCATTGTATGCTTTGCGATAGTGCGCTTTGCAATCCAACTCGTACGTCTGTGTGCACCAGAAACTATAAATGTCAATTCCTCAAAAACTATAGTGGTGCGGAAAGTGGATGATGAAGCACCAATAGGCAGTAATTAGGCACTAAATCGTCGCCTCAGAGCAACAGTAAGATATGTGAAAAAAACAGGTTTCGAGATAAACGCATTTAAAGATTTAGCGGAAATTCAATCGTTTAAACCTTTTTTATTTTTTTATGGATTCAAATGCAATTTTAATAGGTCACATAGCCTTTCCAGCTTTATAATTTTGTATTAATCAACAAAAAAAAATCAATAAATAACAAGAAAAAAAAAGCATAATCTACTGTTGCACAAAAACATATTTAAACATTCTACAAATTTCGGTTAGATATCCTAGTGCAACACTGAATTCTTGTTCAGTTTCATGATCAATTATTATTTTAATATTTGCAAAATTAATTCAAATTAAGCTAATAGAGTCATGTTCAGTTGTAGTCAACGCCCCTAGTGTAAAAAGCTTCAAAAATAGCTGAGAGTCATGGAGATCTGGTGATCCATTGTGACCTGTGTTTGTGGGACTGGTTCTTTCTGTTGTGGTGAATACAATTTTTGTAATATTAAGTTCTTCTCAAGCATTATTAAGTAAGTGCTTTCAATGTGTACGAAATTGAGCATTAATGACTCATTTTAATGCTCAATTTTTTTAGCCATGTTAATGTGCAATCCTCATGGCAACCGTACACAAAGTATTCAGAAGCACTACGAGAAATGTCAGAACTCTACTGGAACATAGAAGCATAGAAATTCCCTCACGTCAAATGTATGTCTTGTGCGAATTGAGAATATATTTTGAACAAGAATTTATACACTATTCATGTTGAGATCGTCGGAAAAATCTTGTAATAAACTCGGTTATTAATCGAGCGACTAATGGTCTCGAACTATTAACGCGTTCGCTTCGCTCACGCATTAAAATATCTTGACCATTAGTCGCTGTCTTTAATAACCTAGTTTATTAAATAACTATTCTTCACAGTGACATAGTTCATTAATGTTCTGTGGGTTTTGTAGGTCATCTTCCACTCTTGTAAAAATAATGGTATTGATATTTATAATTTTTTATTCAAAAAAATATACAAAATACATTTTCAGGCAACATTGGAAAACGTATCTCAAGGTGAACATAAAAAAACTATTTCACCTAAAACTTAGGAAAACATTTAATCTGAATCATCATAACTAGCGGACTAGCGGATGCTGAAAGAGATCTATGGAAATCATGATGTCTTTTTGGGATTAAATTATCACTGCCCAAACTAATCAAGTCGTTTTTTTGTTAATAGTGCTGAATTCTGTTACTTTGTATGAGGTTTTATAAAATATTGTATTTGGTTTTGTTTTCTTTACTTTGATTATTTTAATGTCATTAAAGAAAATTTTCACCACTTTCATTACCATTGAAGTTTTTCTCCATTATTTTTTCCAGTCAAGAAAATATTCAGTAGACATCTCATTGACTTTATATGGGTTTCCCTTCTTTTTAGCTGATTTGTCACAAGTTCAGATGGAACATAAATCGGGTCATTTTTAAGTACCCTTGCTCTTTCTTTTTCAATACACGAATGCATTGAATCGCCTTCATTTTCAGTGTGGCCAGTAATGAGGTATTTGTGAACACAAGTTGAAAATTCATTGGCTCCTCTTTTGGCCTCTCCTTCGTGGCACATGTAACAGAACCCTGACTTTTTTTATTTTGAAAATCATAAAATTGTGAACGTTAAGTTTACTCTTATAATAAAATGATGAAATGTTGCCATTAGGCAGTGGAGTAACAGCTTCTAAGTCAAAGGAACACAACACCATAATAGAAACAACACCATAATGTTATCATCCAAAGCCAAATTTTTATCTTTGGCTTTTTCCAAACGAGACAGATCCTTTTCCTCATGGTGCATTTGAAAAATTTCTCTCTTTGTGTTTTGTTCTTCAGTAGGTACTTGGTATAGAGCTTCAGAGTGAACAATTCAGTGAAACAGTGGGTTATGTTACTTACCCTAGTGTTGCACTAACTGAAAATCAACTGAAGGACACATGTAACACAAGGATATGTGTTATATTAAATTGAAAATTTTTTTTAAGAGATATCTTAGTGTTACATCAAGTAAAGGCTTCATTTGCGATACCGAATATGCAGTTATCTCAAAATCACTTTTTTTTTTGATATCCTAGTGTTGCTCTGACGCGACGAAATATTGGACAGTTTCAGAATGTGTGCTTCCAACTTTTCGTTAACTTCACGGACCCATCTGTGAGATAGGTTGGTCCAAATTTAAAGGTAAAGTCCGAAAGCCCTTCGATATCTTAGAGTTTCATTCGTGAATATCACAAATGTGAAATTTGGTCCATAAAACTATCCCATTTTTCAACATGATGCCTATAATGACCTTAAAGACAGCCAGGTTATGTTTTGTCCAAATTTGAAAATTTTCAAATTATGATCCGGAAGTGGTCTCAAGCGCCACTTATCATTGAATGACGAGAATTGCAATCCACAATGATAGATATTTCCGATTTATGCGTTAATTCATTATATGTTTATGAGAAGTTCAAGAAACGAGCCAAGGACAATGACCAATATTCACTTCAACACAGAAAAAAGTGAATTCTCAAAAGGATTATTTCAATATTCTTATTATTTTCACTTTGTTTTAAGAGTTTTTATTCTCATTTGATGAAAAAAGTTTCGCATTAAAAATTCTGAAATGCTCAAATGTGAACATTGATTTTCTCAACATAAATTTTCACTTTGAATAAATATTTTCTATTCGAACTTGAAGCATTATTCCATTCAAATAATGATCATCTCAATTCAAGAATATGAATGTTTTTCAGGGCAAATATCGCGTGCTCTTTGTCTGAAGCTATAACAACTTATGCTGAGTATATTATTTCACTCGATCTGAGTTTTCCACATATTCAATTCATAACATCCCATATTTTAACATGAAAACTATATCATTTGAAAATGAAACACTTCAACTCAAATGAAACCTCGAATATTCTTCTTTATGTAATATGAAATGTTCAGTATAATGATATTTTTCTGATCGGAAGCTCAGATTGAAGTTAAAATTTCTCTGGTTCACCTGATCTGAGATCCAATCGGGCTCTAGAGTCTTAAACGGAGTATATCGCTTGCAATGCTTGCATATTCTTTGGACAGCTATCTTCTCATTGTATTCGCTGCCGAAATAGGAAAGGACGCGTGGAAATTAATTTGATTTCGTTCACGTTGAGTGGTGTAGATATTATCGAGGAGAAAAGCAATATTTTAATTTGATACGTTCAGTTCATTCTTTTTTCATATTTTTAGGGTATGATGCAGAATACTTTGCAGGTGGACATTGGTGATGTTCTGAAGGATTGGGGTTGTTAGGAATCTGTAATTCAAGTATTTAAAGGTAATTCAATATAATTAATCATTTGGAAATGAAGATACTATGCTTACAAATACAAATTACTTGATATTTGGGTTGATATTTTGATTACGTTCATTCTGAAATGCTAATAAACTATATATTATTATGCTAATTCTCGAAATAGTTTCCCTCGAAGGGAGAAAAAATTATTCTATTAACCTTTTATTTTATTTTCATCTTAAAACAGAAAAGGAAGAGAATGAAATTATTGAGTAGGTATATGTAGATATTGTTTTCCATTCAAAAATCCTTGACCTTTGGCTATATTTTTTATTTATAATAAATTTGAAGTTAAGGGTAAGTATGTTATGTTGTTGTTGAAGCCGGTGAAACGTTAAACCTCACTTTCGAAACCCCAAAGAAGCAATAAAATCATTGCGAAAGTTTGGTTGAGATAAAAGAGTAGTTATTTTTATTAATGAGTCGTTAAACCCTTAACTTCAAATTTATTATCGAAGCTATAGACACCGAAAGCACATAAATTCATATTTAGATATTATTCATAAAAATAACTACTCTTTTATCTCAACCAAGCTTTCGCAATGATTTTATTGCTTCTTCAGGGTTTCGAAAGTGAGGTTTAACGTTTCACCGGCTTCAACAACAACATAACATGTTTACCCTTAACTTCAAGTTCATTATAAAGGAAAATATATAAAGCCAAAGGTCACAGATTTTTGAATGGAAAACAATATGTATACCTACTCAATAATTCCATTCTCTTCCTTTTCAGTTTCAAGATGAAATGATGAAAATAAAATAAAAGGTTAATAGAATAATTCTTTCCTTCGGGGAAAAATATTTTGAGAATATGCATGAAAATATATAGTTTATTAGCATTTCAAAATGAACGTAATCAAAATGTCAACTCAAATATCAAGTAATTTGTATTGAAGCTTAGTATCTTCATTTCCAAATTATTGGTTATATTGAATTGAAATAAAATCATCTCATTCCGAAGATTCATTTGAATCTTTTGGATATAACAATATACTCAAATCAATCATAAGCCAAATAAAACAAAGAAAAACAAAGATTTACTTCAAGAATTCATATACTCAACATAAGCGTTACAAATTCTGTATGTAATGTTGATGATTTTCTTTTGATGAATCATATTCTCAATATGATCCTACCAAATATTCTACATGATCCAATGCTATACTTCATTCTATTTCCCATATACTACAATTAAGTATTCGTTTTATTCATTTTGAGTAGTAGATTAGTGTTGGAAGGTGTATATAAATATCCTTGAATTGAAAAAATCATTTGCTACATTGAAAGCTGAGGCTTTGAAAATTTGATATTCTTCATTGAAATAGATATCCTCTAGGGGATATACAAATCTAACATCAGCTTAAATTGAAAGGTATTGGTTTAAAAGAAGCATTTACTTTTTTCCGTGAAGTAACTTAAATCGATAGTGCAGGAACGGAATCAGAAAATTATATCTTTATGTCACACCTTGTGAAACATTCTGTATATTTAGTTCTCGAAAATTGAAATCAGTCGTATAAATAACATTGAATATCAATATCCTACCAAACAAGCATATCAGTAATACTGTCCAACTTCATATCAATTCACCATTAAATAAAGGGTACACTTCAAATTTAAATGAATGAACCTGTGAATTACCGAATTATAGATTTAACTACATATTTTGAAAAAACAAGAAATAGTATACTTTTCTTGGTCTCACCGTTCGAATAAGTTCATGTGTATGCTGGGGGTCGATTCTTGAATTATGTTGTGTTTCGTGTTCGTGAATCGACAAATGACGACCAACTTAGTAAGGAAGTTGGTCGACAATTGCCGAATCGAGAATACGACATTATTCAAGAATCACCCCCCTGGTCTTCATTTGGGAACCTCTATTCGAAGATCTGCTGGATGTTTTTGGGAACCATTTCAATTGTTTTCTGACTTTCAATCAAACAGAATAGACTATTTATGCATTATTGTAAGTTAATATTGGCTATTTTGTTGTGGTCATTTGTTGACATTCTCATGAACGAATGAGTTAAGGTGATATGCTGAGTAAAAGTTTTGGAAAAATACACAAAACACCTTGTATCTCCCAAACGAATATATTTCAAATACTGATTCAGACTCCTCAAGATGCCCTGCAATTGCACTGATAATTTGTTCAATCATTTGTGGAATACCCTCGGGAATACCTGTATATATACAGGATTTTCCTTTTGAGTTGGCCTATTAGACGTTTTTGGTGAACCAGAGAATATTTCGTTCTGAAATTTTTGGTGAAGCCTTGAGGATGAAGGAACTCTTCGCCTAAAATATTTTCAATATTTTCAAGTCGACAGTGTTGCCACGTCTATCTCAAACGCATATCTACTTTCTTATTTCAAATGCAACTATACTGATTATAAATATTGAAGAATTTCAGTATTTTTTATCTATTTCGAAAAATATCCATAATAAATAATGAGTGTAAAAGAAGACTGCCATTCATTTTTCATTTCAAATCTAATGCTGCAAAATAAATATGGGGTTGCCATTTAAAAATCTCGAAATATTTCAAGTTTAAGTTCCACATTTACGGAGCAAAATCTTCGAGGAACCTTAAGATGTATCAGAATACTGAATATACCACATGAATGCATGGGTTCTCTACTATGAGGCAGCTGAGTTTGGCTCCGTTCGCATAGAAAATATCGAGATATTGCATTTCCAAACTGGCAATGCAGATGTCAAAAATTTCAAGAATTTGTGCAGAACTTGGCAACAATGCATGACAGAGAAATTTTTTGGTAGATTATACTGCTAATTTGTTATTGAATTGATACATAAATAAAAATATAGGTAGTTGCATTTGAAATTAGGAAAGAAGATATGCCTTTGATATAGACTTGAAGAGTTAATTCATCCTCATTATCATACTCATGCAATTGCTCAAAATGGCCGCCTGTCTTGTGTCTTTTCATCGCGTAATGATCATGTTCGAACAGCAATAACTCTCAAATTATGTACCTTCCAGAAATGATGTGAGTGTTGTTTTGTTGCTAATATCCTAGCGTGTTGAATCATTGAAAAAATTATACTTCCATGTGATAGTTCTTGAACTATTGTGGATTTAGTAAGAAAATCAGTACATATTTTCACTAAAACTTTTTTAAAGAATTTTTGATGGCGTTCTCAAGTTAAATGTTTTATATTGTTATATTTCAATGAAAGGTGGTAGTGTCATCTCTCAAAAAACATTTTTTCCACATCTGTATTACCTTTATGTCCAAAGAAATCGATATTATTTGGAAGGGTCAACGGAAATAAAAAAGTAAATTTAAAATGGGGGCCACTCCAAAGCTAAGGGCGTAAACTTCCAAATTTGGGTGTTTTTGTCGATAAAATTAGGTATATTTGATGCCCTTAAATTATCGCTAAGTCATGACCAAACACACTGTATGAAGCTGCTGTCGTCTAAGGACGGTCTTTGTTTACTTCTTCCGCTGTGTCCTGACGCCGGCACTGTTCGCTAACTTTCAATTTCCTCAATCAATTGCATTGCAGGTGTCTTACATCAAAGAGCGAATCTGATTTATTTTGTCGGCAATTGAGGGCAGTAAGTCGAAAATCTATCGCGAAGGTAGCTACCAAGTTTAATGCCTTGTTTTTAGAAACGAGTCAAATTATAACGAATATATAATACGAAACTTTTCTTGAACGTAAACGCTTTGAGCATAATTATTGTCAGAATGTATTTCAAGGAGATTGTACGCATTCACCCCATTTATACTCCCAGCGCATGCACAATTTATGATTAATTTTATTATCACATACTGAAGAGAACATTTCAGTTATCCACGTGTAATTACACAGGTAGTAAAAATCTGTTCTTTTTATCTGATTATTAGCAATTATAAATTACTAGCGTTTGCATTCCAAGGCTGCTTCAATTGATGCAAGAAGAGTTTTTACAGTTGCTGGAGGTAATGGCGTTCCACAAAAAACACCAACAATTCGATAGGATTAATTTTGAAATTATTACAAGATCTCTGCTCGCAAACTTCTGCATTTCGAAATTCATTAAATTAATTGGTTGTGTCATTG
Source organism: Propylea japonica (assembly GCA_013421045.1). Classification (NCBI taxonomy): domain Eukaryota; kingdom Metazoa; phylum Arthropoda; class Insecta; order Coleoptera; family Coccinellidae; genus Propylea; species Propylea japonica. The sequence continues at coordinate 13,772,551 of CM024245.1, forward strand.
AATATAAATAGAACCTGCTCCTCTGAATTTTCAGGAATGCGTCATCCATTACTATTCTGATATTGAATCCCTTTGAGCGATATAGTATAAGTGGAGCCCAAAAGTTCGGCGTATTTATGCGATCAACACAATCGAAGATTCAATTGAAGCGGTGTCTGTGCACTCTATGTGTTGAGTTGTCGACGGTACTCACCTTAGAGTTCCGCTCTGTTCCAGAACCTTAATGAACCTCGGAAACTGAAGTGGTTTCAAAACTGCGATGTCTTTATCCAGGTTAATGCCAACATCGGCATTTCCTCCGTTGGGAACCGTTGGCCAAACATTATATCAAAAGGTGTTCTGTGGTTCCTTCCTCTTCTCCACAAAATTTGCATTCAACGCATGTTTCCCGAGACGACAGTGACCTATGAGGAACCCTGTCAAAAAGAACAGCCAAAATCTCGAATTGAACGTTCCGAAAAACTTTGAAGATCTGAGCCCGAAAATCTCTGCCAGGGTGTCTTCCTTGTCTGCCTCCTCTATTCTCAGGAATCCTTTATTGTGGATAGGTATTTTCCCTATGAGAAGGGTTCTCATCCTACAAATGAAACTGAAAATCCTGGAATTCAAATCATGGAGACTCTGTTGCGTTTTTGTTGTTGATTTAATTTGTTCGAGCATTCTCAGACCATTTTTGAAGTAATAATTTTAAAGATAAGCCCCTCAATGCAGCATAACTTTTTGTGTGCTACCTATATCAAGTGTATGGAAACCTTTTTTTCAAGATTACACTGTAAGAAAACTTTTGTCCCACAGAAATAGTTGGATAACATCATTTGTACAAAATATTAAGAATTTTCTAAGAATTTTTGTCGAATAAGATTGAGTTCGAGGCATAATGTTGCCAATTATGCCTTTAGAACGTTTCAATACAACAACTACAAGGAGGAAAGTTTCCTCCTTCGCAAAGTTGATCTTTTTTTTGGTAACTTCTTTTTTATGTCGGCTGACGTGTCATGCCAGAGAGTAGAGTAACTCTAGTTTGCGCTAACAGCTAACACTATGCATATTTCAATGAGTGCTATAACATTTAGAACTGCATTTCTGAAACCGATCCACCTAGCTTAGAAATAACGGATTATTGCCGTCCATTAGCACAATAAACTTCGAAGGGATTGTCCTAGAGACTTGAAATTGTCAAGATGAGTTCGGGTCCCAAGTGGCTCGGTTAGTTCGTTAACCAGCCAAATCGTACAGTTGTTCCATGAAATATGGCCATTCAAAATTTTTGTTCCTCAATATCTCAGAAAATACGAAATCAATTGAAATGAAATGTTATCGCCAAATGCATGATGCTGATAACAAGCCTCATGCAAAATTTTGTGGCCATAGTGTGAAAAGAACCGAATATTCAATTGGAATATTGAAAAAAAACTTCCTATTTCCATAAAGAGATATCTTATTCGAGTGACATTTTTTTTGTGAATGAATATCGATATTCTGAATGTTCATCCAAAATATCGTGACCATAGTTTCAACAGAACCATTGAAAATTCAATTGGAATATTGAAAAGAAATATCCTAATATATCCATAACAGGATAGCTGATTCGAGAGAAATTTTTTCTGAACATAAAGATTGATATACTGAATCTTCCTGCAAAATTTAGTGGCCATAGTGATAACAGAACCATAGAAAATTCAATTGGAATATTGAAAAAAGAATCTTTATATTTCCATAACAAAATATCCGATTCGAGTGAAATTTATTTTGAGTATGAAAACTACTATACTGAATGTTCATGCAGAATTTCTAGGGATTCACATCATCAGAACCATAAAATTTAATTTTTGTAATTAATTATTTATTTTGTTCATTTTTCGAATAATTTTCAGAATATAATTCCGATTGTGCTGAGATTCTGCATTTAAATATTTGCTATCAATCTCAAATCCATTATAAAATTTCAAGGTAATAGTCTTATTGCTCCACCAACGAACGAGCGCTCAAAATCTCCCTCAGGGATTTTCCTTATTCTTTTAACATATTTATTTGTGAAGAAATGATTATTATTAGAAAAATAAACCACAGTTTATCGAATTTTCAGTGATCGATTCTAAAGAATGAATCTTACATACGATTTTCATTCATATTCACCTTCAATCCATGAAATTAAAATATCTCATAGATTTCAAACAATTTTCGAGTAATCTAATGGCTACTCCCACACTGAGTTTACCATTTGGCATTATTGCAAAATAAATTTCAGATTTTTAAATTCGATTATTGGGACATATAAAAATTAATATTCAAAAATTTCGAGAAACGCAAACAGCAAGAATTGTCCTGAAAATTAAAGGCTCACAAAATCCTTATGGAGATAAGATAAAGAAAATTTAGTAGCCATACATCGACAATTTTTGAAACGCACACAATATTTCTTCAAACTTTCGTAGAACACTATACAGGCTGTTCCAAAATGTTGCATACAGCCAATATTTCGACTGTGACACTAGGTAGAAAGGTCAAACGTGAAGTATGTTAAACGGCAGCAAAAACTTGGATCCCAGATATATCTTTTTATTGCACCGTTATATTCTTCCCCTCTAAACTATTCCCCAGTAAAAGGAAAATATTATCAAACAATTATTCATCATTTCATGTAAATTCAACCCTTAGAAAACAAGAGCTCCAAATTGTGGTGCATTAACCATTTGAATATTTATGGTAAAATATTTTGGTGTCTCAAAATATTCAACATAAATAATAAACAAAACATCAACACGAAAGACACCTTGAAGCATAATTGGACAACTTAATAAATACAATAATTCACTTTAATATTTTGTCAAATGAAATAAAGTGGATATATTATGATTATTATATTTGAAAGTTGATTCAACGTAAAATGATGAGAAATTGTTTTAACATATTCTTATTTTACTGGGAAATCATTTGAAAGGAAAAACTATAAAGGGCATTTGAAAAAAATTTTTCTGGGGGTATTTTTTTGGGGGTTGTTATCAGACCCAACAAATTAACGACGAAAGAAAGAATTTTCGCTGCCATTCCAAAAACTTGTTGTTTGAAATTTCTACCCTGTCTGAGAGCCAAGAAATTGGATGTATGGAACACCTTGAGACATCCTGTATATCTTCGTATTTGCAACATCACTTCTCCTTTATCGTATAATACGGGTTGTTTAATTCTAAGTATATAATTGGTACCTTACGGTCAAACAAAGCAGAGAGATAATTTATTATTTCACAGGTACCAATTCACTCTAGGTCAAGGCCAACAGAATGTCGGAAGTGTGCCAATAATAAATCTAGTAGGCGTTTCCTCACTAATTTGATATTTCGATAAGTAAATACCCTGAATATGTCAGTCAAAACGTAAGAAGTAATTGTTTGTTGTACGAGGAAGGTTATGATTTTAACAAGCTAATATTTCTATTAAATCCTTGAGCTTTTTCATCAATTGGAACAATCAATTCGGAATAATACATATAAAGTGTCTTCATTTCATCATCAATAAATCATACAGTTATATGAATTGAATGATTCAATGGAATGATAGGTACTACTTGCTTATCCATGATTTGTTTTGGTAGACTATGAAATAAACCTTTCAATTATATTGTTTTTTCATTCGGTCAAACAAAAACAAACTGATTCATTATGCACGATGGATGAACAAAATGACTATTTTCCTATCAATAGAACAAGAGTGAAATCACCGTTACGCTCATGATAGAAAGATAGAAACTATTTTTTTAACGTTTCTCATAACTAGAGTAAATTTTTACATGGTAAAGATAATATTAAGGCTTTGACTATGAATTCAAGACTTCACAAATTATTATATCGGAACATACTCGTTGTATGAAAAAGAGTAAAACAAATTGTTTCTAGGACTATAAGAAAATACCTTTACTCTATGTTCAATGATGATTTCTGAATGTACCGAGTTTTTCACTATAATTTGACCCCCCTTCTAACTTTGTTACTAAAGGAGATACAATAAAATGTTTCGTATAAAAGTTTCATGAAATCAACTGAGGTTTTTTGATTTGACTCCACAAACTAAAATATATACAGGGTGGCCAACATATTGATGGCAACTTCATTTTTTCAAATGGAACAGCCTGTATATTTTTCCACATTTGGTTAGCTCTTTTTCTCCTGATTTCGAATATGTAACATATGTTGATCTTTCTTATTCAGAGCACCACAAAGTTTCAAATTTCAAGAACCATCAGGCATAGCGTTTTGGAAGTTCGTGAATATTTAAGTGGTCAGTTTGATCTATGGATTGGTAATGGCGCACCCATTTTATGACCACCAAATAGTCCCGATTCAACACCGTTGGACACGTTTTTATAGCCGTTCCTGAAGGAAAATGAATGAAGGTGGTAATTTCGAGCAAAATTTCTTTCGTTGATGTTTTTCTTACCATACTACCATAGTTTGTTATTTTTCATTGATTAAGTAATAGTTAAGTATTCATTCTAAAATAATACTTTTAAATAGATTGTTTGGATATAAATAATTTCATAGGTATTTCACATACTTTTTTATTCGGTGTCATCATTTCAAAACTTTGAAACTCTGAAAATTGAAGAGACAAATCCACATACGCAAGTCAACATATGTTACATATTCGAAATCAGGGGAAAAAGAGATAGCCAAACATGGAAAAATATACAGGGTGTTCCATTTGAAAAAATGAAATTGCTATCAATATGTTGGCCACTCTGTATATATTCCATTATGTAAATTCATATTGTAAAACCTCAGTCGATTTCGTGAAATTTTTGTATGAAACATTTTTCTGTATCTCTCTTAGAAACAAAGTTAAAGGGGGGGTCAAATTATAGTGACAAACCCTGTACATACTCCATTTCATTATACACTAGCTTCTGGGTAACTAGTGTACAATGTCTGAAAAACGCACAGATCAATTTTCGCGATCCTCGTTATGAGATTCGTAGACAATTAAATAATCAGAAAATTAAATGACAATTCAATAGAATAGAATAGAACGCATTCTATTCTTGCAAAATTCGTTTTTAGTAATTGTACCAATGTAAAATTCAATACTGTTGATAACAAAGGAGAGGATATTTTTAAGCGATAAATGTAGAAGGTGCCTATGACATTTACCTAGAGTTTATTTTTTCTATTAATTAATTTTCATGTTGCATGTTTTTTACTTTTACTACTACTACTGTATATTTTATCAGTCGTAGAAAAAGTATAGTGTAAAACTCGAGGAATGACCATTTCTTACGCTTATGATTTGCAGCACTTGCTTCCAACTCGTAGGAAATGTCATTCTGTGTTATGATAATGTTATAATGAAAGTCTTCATCAACTGACGAAACTCACTTTAATCTAATATTTATCATTATAAAACAATCATTATTTCAGAGTGTAGTTTTACTGTCAAAATTTCTGAAAATCTCGATCAAATTATAGGTAGTCAGCACAAGGTGTTTGGATTATAGGTGTGCAGTGCTGATTGGTTATCATATATTATTATTCATTGTATTTAACATACAAATTTTTTCATTTTATGAAGTGAATGAAGTATTAATTATTGCAATTTTGATAGACTGAAATAAAAAAATCAGCTCACCTCATGAACACTTGAGCATAATTGATATTCTTACCGTCTATATTACTTGGTATAATTCTGTTTCAGTTTTTATATCCACAATGTTTTTTTACAGACCATGGGGTCCCTACCACAATACTCCATTCTCAAAGGTCCCAACAGAAGATGCAATCCAGAGTATATAAACGACATCATCGAGTCCACTCTATCTGATTCGAACATTGCTGACAAAATTGCATTGATTTACGAAGATGGTAGGAATTTCATAATAATATTGCTAAGGTTTTGATACATTGATACTATATATCGATTAACAATAACGGTGCACAAATACTCGTGTTTTCAATATCAAACAGCAATAACTTTGCTTTCTACAGTCTTTCTAGAGGCGGTGTTTTAGTGATATATTTCTAAATTAGAAGAAGAAAATGTGAAAGAATTTACATAAAACAACGGAATTCTTGTGAAAGTGTTAATTAGAGCTAATGTTGTAGATGAGATGTGCAGAGAAAAGGGAGTTGGAACTGGGACAATTAATATCAATAATCAATCAATCTGAATAATGCAAAACTTGCAAAGTTTTTACTCTTGAAAATTTTGAGCTTGTTTCGTTCGTGAGATTGTTGAGAATTACCAGACTGAAATAATTTTGACTACTTTGTGACCATGTTCAACTGAAAATTTCAGAAAATTTCGCTCTAGAAGCAAGCTTGCACTAGTTGTATACATAGTTTACTTTATCTCGATATAAACCAACAATGGCCTGTAACAGAATACAAAATGAATCATGTACAAGTATGAGGCGCTTTCTCAAAAATGTCAAAAGTATGTAGTTTTTGATTACCGGGTAGGAAAATCCTAATATTCCTGGCAGACTGTGGAGATTGCTAACTCATGCTGGATTCACAATGGACGTAACCATAAAACTCCCGTAACGTAAACGAAAAACGCAAAGTTGAACCAATGCAAATCATATGGAACTGTTCACAATAGGCTCTGTAATTTTTACGTTTACGTTGAGTTGGTAGTCCGTAATTCTAACGTTTGATTATAGAAATTTGTTCACATTCTGTGAGTTAAACCAACTTATTAATTAATATATTTTTGTCTTTGAGACTCACACGTCGTTTTTTCTTCTTTTAGAATTTTGCTCTTCAGTTTCTTTTCTTTTTTTCAAACCTTGTCTCAATAAAAACAGACTTAATACTTCATACATTTTCAATTAATGACAACACTTCACAATAATCAATTGTCAAAAAATTCATAGAACACTTATTATAAAGTACAGAAACATCTTCTTACTCTACAAAAACGTCTATAATTTTGCTACTGCGCCCAAAGTCCATTGTGAACACCATTACGTTTACGGACAAAGTACGTTTACGTGTTCGTTATGGTTACGTCCATTGTGAATCAGCACTAAGACTCAAGCCGCAACTAAGGAAGCAACACAGACTCTTGAAGCAAACAAACTGTTTTCCACAATCCTCTAAAATTCGACTGATATCAATTAAAAAATTGCTTGGGTTGTAATGGAAACGAATTAAATTTCCATTTCTCGAACTCCTCTAAAAGTGATTGAGCTAATAAACACTGCTTTGTCAAAATTGTTGCCGAAGATATCGAGAAAAAAAAGTACGAAAAGCATTCTGTTTATATAAAACACTAACAACAACTGTATATATATATATATTCTTTTGAAATCAAGAGCTAACATAATACAATACATAAAACAAAAATAAAAAATCACAACAACTGTAAGCATTGCTTAAGGAGAGACAATAGCTGAAAGAAAATATATCCTCCCTAGTAAGAGTAAGAAACACAAGACTTTTTCACGAAATTTTATCAGAAATTTCGAAATATCCCAGCAATTTGCCGAAAAAAATTCATCATTGAAGATGGAAATGTTTTTTTACTCTACCTCACTCATTTCATTATAGAACATAATCACCATACAACATCAATTGATTTAAATAGTTCAATGAATAATCACATTATGTTAACACCTACTTAAGTAGCAATATTCATGGTAGAGCATCCTGAATTGTTCATTTATATGTCAAGATCATATTCTCCACTGATGAAATATGTTTCGAAATAATCGAGTTAAATTTTTCGGTGGATAATCATGACGTTTCCGGAATTGCGAATAGCAAATAGTGTTTTGACAGATAGGTTACTTGCAAGAAATCGGAAGTACTATCTAATAATACATAATTATAATGAAAATTTTGTTCATTCATTATTTTTCCACATTGATTTTTTAGGACCATCCATCTATGGTTTAGTATACAGGGTGTTACATAATAGTATGTCACAACTTGAGAAGGTGGATCTATATGTAATTTTAAGAAAAAAGTTTATATAAACATGGGTCAGCAAAAGCTTCGTTACGGAGCTACCTACGTTTGTATGTTATTCGCTAAATAAAAAAAATAGAAATAATAGACAGGTATGCTCAAAATTTGCTTTTATTTTGTTAGCTCGTCATCTGAGCCTCAACCTAAGCTTATTCAGCGAATGCATACAATCGTTAAAATAATTTTTTACTCGAAAACGGTTATAGATAAAAAAATTGCAAAAGTCAAAAAAGTTTTTAAATTGCATGAAGATATCAAAAAATAATATTACGCTGATCAGTGGCGTATCGCAAAAAAGTTTGAGAGTGAAAAGAAGACATGGCTCCGGAAAAGAAAACACCCTATAGATTCTAGTTAACATTCACGACGTGCAATGATGGAGACTGTTGAAAATAGCTCGCATTCCAAATTTGGAATGAATATCTGAAAAACTGCAGGAGTTATGAAGAAAAAACCATTTCTTTTTGGAAATGTCAACAACCTGTAGCTCCGTAACGTAACGAAGCTTCTACGGACTTATGTTTGAAAAAACTTTTTTTCTTAAAATTACATGTAGATTCACCCCCTCAAGTTGTGATATACTATTATGTAACACCCTGTATAATGAAAGTTTAGTTCGTTCATTATTTCTTCCCCATTAATTTTTTAAGGCCATCATTCTATGGTTTAGTATATTGATTCGATATACATTCAAAAACATTCTGATGTATTATAATTATTACCTGAACTATTAGAACAAAGGTAAACATGATACTTTCCGAAAAGAGTAACTTCCACATTAAGAGGATAAATTGACACAATCCGACCTAATTAGTTGAAGTTTGCATAAATCAATCATTACTGAGTTGAATTTCATTTTATAAACATGTTTATTTGGAAGCATCCGGAGTTGAACTCATCGGATATATCAAGTTCAATTTCGACATTTTCAAAGAATAATAAATAATTTAAGTTTGGTAACATATTGAAGAAAAAGTCAAGGATGTGTACCTACAAAATTTTGTATGGATTTCATTAGTGAAATATTTCAAAATTACTCGCAAAACAAGGGAGGTTTATTAAATAGATAGACGAACAATCCGAAGAATGCTCTCATCATTAATTTTACGATAAACTTGGTTTCCCTCGTCTGACCTAGAACTTGAGATTCTGTTTAGTGCCAAACTGCCAAAGTGATTCGGCTTGTATTTCATAAATAACAGTATACTGGGTGTTTCAGAAGATTTTTCAATTTACGTTAGAATTGAAATAATTTCGGAAATAAAATATTCATGGGGAATTTCTCATTAATCAGTGGGAAATTTTCTTCCTCGCAAAAATTCATTAATACAGCTGTATCTGTATGTCTGCTTCAAATTAACTCAAAAAGCTGGCCTGTAAATGATTGCTCACTTACAACCTTCTATAGGAATGAGAAAAAAGCTCGAAATTAACAGTATCGGTTTAGAATCTGAGTTTTTTGGCAGGCCAAAATGGTTAGTTAGTAATGTAGTTATTATCATTCAAATATTTTCCTCAAGTTTCTGAATATGTATTTCTGAAGGTACTAATCTGGAATTTCATCGTATAACCAATTGATCTTCGATTAATTTTTTGTGAGCAGCAATATTTTTATATTTTCAAAACTGAAACTGAAAGATCAAAAAATTAAGTTTTGTCTGACATTTCAGAATACGATTTTGGTAACCTGAGAGCTGTTGGCTTCATTATATTCATTTTTGAAATCAACCTCTCCGTTCAAATCAAAATCTCTATTTTTTCAGATGAAGGATACACATCGAAACATACGTACGCTGAGCTCAATATCATCACGAACAAGTTAGCCAGGGTAATCAAAAACACGATAGTTCAGGAAAAACTTCAGAGAAACCTGGATGGGGACTACCTAATAGCTGTTAATCTTCTACCAACTGATCGCTTGGTTCTGGTACTCCTAGCCATTTGGAAAGCTGGTGCTGCCTACCTACCTCTTGACCATGCTTTTCCTGGAGCACGTATCGAACATATCGTCAGTGAGGCTAAACCAGCAATGGTTATCTTCGACAACGGTGAGAATTATGATTATAAAAATACATGAAATATTGGTTGATTTTAAATCAATCAATATTATTCTCTGCTTTCATTGTTTCTATTATACCTGCGTTACTCTTAACCCGGCGGCAGTGTGCAGTGCTTTTCACACAGGACAAGTGTGATGGGGTATCACATACCCCAAATGTGAACAGAAACAAATCTTTTGGTACCTTTCAGGATTTATCATAGAGATAGAATAGTATAGAGTTGCTATCAATGAAATGAAAGTGGTATAAGATCCGCCATATTACTGCTATACGTCGAATTTTGACAATCATTGAATTTTTTTCTAAAAATAGTAATTTTTGTACCTTTTTCAAGTTAAATTTAGATTTCTTGTGCTTAATAAACAATAATAAAATGGTATCGTGTGCTGTATGGCTTTCTACAAGCAAAGAAGGGACAGATGAGAAAAAAATTTGAGGAAAAACATATCACAGGTAGGGATGAGTACTGAACAGATCCGCATTCGAAATTTTTGCTAGTATGTCTTGGTAATCTGATATCTTTTTATATGTGCATATTATCGCCTGAAGAAAAATTGTTTATTTGATATTCAATTGAAATTATTTGAACAGGATTCCTTAAGACCCAAAACGTCGTATTTTTTGGGTAAAATTCGTAAACAGAAAAACTGGCAACTTAATTCAACCCTGAACTTTCAGCCATATTGGTCATATATAAGCCACGCCCAGTGGTTCCATTTTTCCTTCCACAATTGTATATCATAGCGTCTCTTCTCAATTCTATCTCTTTGGGATTTATTTAATTGAAAATAATATATCTATGAAAAAGTATTCATTTGCAATTTGTTGAAAATATTTGTATTTGAATTATTACAATAAAAAAACTAGACTAAGTGGTTTTTTTCAAAGAAAATATACATATATTTTTGATATTATTACAGCATAATACTCAAGAAGTAAAGAGAATTGAAAATTAATTTCTTGTGAAGAAAAAAGATGAAATAATAATATAATCCAGTAAACCAGAATTACCTTCATTCATTACTTGTCAAGTTACAGGTATCGCAACAATATTCCAGACAAATTGCTTTTCGGTGTTTTCCCAACCTTTCTTCTTGGCCAAATTCCATAACTGACAGACATTTTTGGTCTTTTCCCAGGTGGTTTTTCATTATCCCATCGATCTTTTCTCCTAGGCGCTTGTAATTCTCTAGGAATTCTCTCTTCATCTTGACTTTGTTATTGTTTGGCCGAAAAATCAACCTTGCATTTATACCAGCACAATTGAGGAGAGCATAGAATATTGTCAGTGTCCATCTCTTGCTTTTTCGGGATAAATCGTAAGATGCCGATAATTCGTCAACAACATCGTCGCCACTTTTTGTAGCTTTATAGAAAGTCATTACTTCGAGCTTCGTCTTTTCACCAGTACTTTCATCGTTTCATCTATATCTGGTGTATGTAAAGTAGATAAAAGTAAAACTATTTCGTTTTTTTGAGTATACGAAACCAAGGTAATATATTTCTGAAAGCCAAATTCGGAGGAATATTGTGATCTTCCCTGTGACACTTAGAAACTTTATACTTCCCTCCACAGTGCCAGTAATCACCCCTGCTCTCGTTCTCATGATTGGGCCATAACTAAATGTAAAAAAACTCGCTATAAATCTGAAAATATTAGTTTTCTAGGTTTAATAGTATACGAAATGATGAAGTTTTGACGATATCCGTGAGGAGCAATACCCACAACATAATTATTTGAATACATTTTTATATAGACTTACCAGTGCAGTGTGGTGGGGTATATGATACCCCAGAGCACTTTGATCAAGAAAATATAGGCACTTGTCGACCTCGACATCAAAACAGCTACTGAAATGGGTAAAGCAAGTATGGACTTGAAGGTTCTGAGCCCCCTAGTGGTACAGATATAAATATGTATACCCAAATTGCGTCAATTTTAAAACGACTGGGGTATGTGATACCCCTACCACACTGCCGCCGGGTTAAACGAATGAATTTTCATTTCGTACTATTATCACCACGTCTGGTTTATGACGATTAATCGAGCGTTTTCCACTTCATCGACTGAGGGTTAAATCCATATAGTTGGACTGTCACCAGTTTGTATGAAAAACGGATAAAATCTCGCTACTTCTTTTTGTTTCTGTTATTCTCAGAAATAGGCGACATTTCTTCAAACAAAATGATTCATGATGGGAAAATCAGAGTCAGTCTTATTCATTAGCTTGTTGCTATTGTTATTACGACACATCGTAGTAAACTTCTATACATGATTTATACATGTTGCAAATTATCGTAATTCAATATATCAGGAATTGTCTTATTTAATTTCAATTAATAACACCTATTCGAAAAGAGCAAGTCAATAATAAAATTCATTTTTTCAAACTGTTTGTTGCGTGCTGAATGATAATTAATCATAATTGTCGTTCAATACTTTTCAGAGTGTTGAAAGAGTCTATTCTCGTTAACTATCACTTTGTATACTGAATAAAGGTACTACGTTACGCCATTGTGGAAAAAGCCATCAGCTGGTGTTCTGCCTAGTGCCAACATATATCTCTATGTCCAGGTGATAACCGAGCTACTCTCAAATGTCTTCTAGCCTTCAAATTTGAGGAATGCAACCGTTTCCTCATGATACTGGTTGGAAACTGATCAACTTCGTATACACCTATAGTCCGTTCACGAAAGGTTGAGCCGTCGGTTGGCAATGATAATTTGACATATTCCACTGTGTATATTGAAATTTTAGGTTATGATGTTTATTTTCTTGTCAGATTGATACGCAATGTTGTCAATATTGCATAGAGTCGTCATAGACTTATAAAAGAATGGACAGGACGTGTGAGAGAGAATATTGAGGTCAGACAAGGATAGAATAATATTAGAACATATAATAAACACATTGGATCGCATTAGATATTTTTATGTTCTGTCAGTTTTCCAACATTATAAGAGAGAGATAGTGTGAAGGATCAAGTAATATTAGTTTAGTTTACTTCACCCTTCACAGTATCTCTCTCTATAATGTTGGGAGCACGAAACTTGACCCCCTGTCCATCCCTTTATATATCTATGAGAGTCGTCTGACGAGGCTGGGTACATTCGGCAACATTGAATTTATTTTACGTTATGACAGCAAATACTGCCAACTTCAGATAAATAAAGAAACGCCTACTATGTGCTCAAGCTTTCGTGAACGGAGTATATATTCTAATTTTTGGATGATTTCTTGTTTTCACTTTATAACCGATAGAATAGAACTTACAGTCAATATCACTCGTTAAAAATTAATAGGTATTCAATTTCTTCACCAGAAACGTTAAAGAAACAACTAGAGTTCAATAACTCAGCTACATTGCTACATAATATCAGAACAGATTCTCTCCCCAGTAACTCCCTTGGCGTTATTTAAAATTCCAAAACCACCCTTCGGTATTGTGATTCACTTTGATGGGTCTCCTATCATATCGTCATCAATCACTACCTTACTAGAACACAAGGCCATGAAACAGAATGACAGCGGTAGGGGGGTGAAGTGTTTGAGTAGTCAATCATTTGTAGGTGACAGTTGATGTCTGTTCGCGTTTTTGCTAGAATTCTGAGTGTTTTTCGGAGTTTATCGCTTAAATTTTATTTGTTTTGGTGTTACAACAGTTCTTAACAGGTAACGAAAAGGTCTTTTTATATTTTTCCAATAGTTTATTTGTTTTACTTCTAGTTCATAAAAGTTTTGCTTTTCATGTTCGAGGTTATTTTGATTTTAGTTTCGGTTCGTTTTATGCTAATCTCGCTATTTTTTCCAGCTCAAATGCCATTTCATTGCCCTGTTCCCAAGTGCAGGGACAATTATACAGGAGTGCCATAAGTAGCAGTCTTTGGGTTTTCCAAAGACGAGCAACTTAAAAGAACTTGGTTTAACGCAATTGAAAGAGAAGTTTTCGTTCCCAGTAACAGCAGTAAGGTTTTAATTATTGCAAATTCAACTGTTTTGCCTGAAACTCAGAAGTTACTTATTTCTAGGTTTGCGAACTACATTTCCAAACAGGAGAATGATCTACAAGTTACACACATGAAATTACAGGTCAAAAAGTCGAAATTCCATTGAAGTTTCCTAGGTTGAAAGAATGTTATTAATCAGCTGGTCTTCTATTTATCTTTTACCATTCGTTTTAGGAGCGATACCAACGAAATTGCCAGGTTGTCCGTCCTACCTAAGTAGCTCAGATGTTCATACCAGACTCCTCAATCCAAGCGATCTAAAGTGGAATGTCGAGATCTTGAGAAAGCCATTGCATCAAATCCTGTTCAGAATATGATTCAGCCGTGTCATTTGCACCTTCAGCTGAGGCTTTTACAAAGTGTGCGCTACAAAAGGTTGGATAAAAGCCAAAGAAGAAGAAAACCTGTGTTTTGTTTATTTGGACTAGTGATCAGAAATTCCAGTTGTTAAAATAAAAGTGTGTGTCTGAAGACTTAGCGTTATTAAACTTTTAATAATATTAAGGCAAAAAACCTGGAATGTGATGATGGGTAGTACTGAGAAAAACACTATTTTCAATATCAATCATATTTCTTTTTCCTCAATAAATATTGAAAATAACCACAAAATTAGTACTTGTGTTAACAACGTTCCTACCTACTGAGAAAAACATAATTTTTCTTTTCTGTTGGAAAATGAAATCTAAATTGATCAATAATTTTGTGGAAATGACATTGCGTAAATAAATACGGAATGGACTACCTATGGTGACGTCATTCATTCTGTTTCATGGCCTTGTGTTCTAGTAAGGTATTGCATCAATCACCAGCTCATTTTCACGTCCGGGCGGGCCATAGAACTAAATATACGGCGTATTGATGAAGCCGTCTGAATTCGATATGGAAAACACTCAAAATCGAGAGGCAATTCGTCATTATTCTTCATCAGGCCAATGAATACGTTAAATCAAAATAAGCGGATCTAATATCATTCACTTGTTCGCAAAATGAAACATAAACAGAAGCCGCTTTAAAAAAGGGGATGAAAAATCAGCATGATGTTTTATACTTTGATTTTCAAACATTATAGGTACTGCCATCACATTATTGATCCGCTTCAAAAGGGTTCAACTTCTTAGACGATATTGAGATGCTATAGTCTGACTGTATCCCTCCAAACCCATTCTCGTTAACTATCACTTTGTATACTGAATCCTGACTAGTTCGAATAAAGATACGTTGCTAGTATGTCTAGGTGATAGCCGAGCTACTCTTAAGGGTCTTCTAGCCTTAAAATTTTAGGAATGCGACCGTTTCCTCATGGTACTGTTTGGAAACTGATTAACTTCGTATACACCTATATTCTCATTTTTGGCTGGTTTATTGTTTTCACTTTATAACTGAAGTGTACAAATTACAGTGAATATTACTCGGTAAAAATTTATATACAATTTCTTCACCAGAAACATTAAAAAACAACTAGAGTTCAATAACTCCTCTACATAATATCAGAACAGACTCCCTCCCCAGTAACTCCCCAAGCGTTATTTAAAATTCCAAAACCACCCTTCGTTATTGTGATTCACTTTGATGGGTCTCCTATCATATCGTCATCAATCACCAGCTCAATTTCACGCCCGGGCGGGCCATAAAACATAATACGGCGTATTGATGAAGCCGTCTGACTTCGATATGGAAAACACTCAAAATCGATAGGCAATTCGCCAGCATTCTTCATCGTGCCAATAAATACGTTACATCAAATAAAGCGGTGTTAATATCACACACTCTTTCGCAGAATGCAACGTAAACAGAAGCCGCTCGAACGAGGGGGATGAAAAATCAGCATTTTATGGATTGAATAGGGCTAAAGAGGAATAAATGTTTATTTTTTTACGGTTTGAGTTTGCTCAATTATGAGGGGGCGATGAAAATTTAGGAAAAAAGTGGAATCAACAATGGGAATGGTTTGGAATGTACTTTTTCTGTTGTGGGTTTTTCAAAAGGAAAATCCTGAATTTGTTCTGTCAAACTTTCTTTGTTATGAGGAAGTGCTCATACATATTTCAGCCATAAGTTTGAAATTTCAGCCTGAAAATGTTGTAGCTGTCGATATGCTGTCAATAGTTAATACATTCCACCCTTTATTTAAAGAAAAATCAGAGAGTTAGTGTAATTCGCTTGTCAGATAGGAGTGACGTTATTCTGTCTTCATGGAGGTCATTAGAATTTTTTTTTAATGTCAATGAACTTAGATTAGTTGAAGAGTTGGATAAGCTGATACAGGAAAGAAATCGTTTCAAAAACTAGGCGATAATTGAAGAAAACTTCACCCCCATAGTTCTCACACTGAACTTTGGAATCGTTCATAGAATCAATTGAAGTTTTGTTTTTGAATCGAGCAAGCTTACTTGAAATATCATTGAATAATGAAAAATATATCGCTTAATTTCAAGTTCAAAGTGGAAATTTCTAGAATTGACATGAAATCAATGCAGTCGAAAGTATGGATGTTCATTTTCTTGAATTATATCAGTTATCTACTACAATGCCGAAAAACGCATATTTGTTGAATTTTTGATTTGATGATTACTATTACAGTGAAAATTCCTTCAAAAAACCTTTTTTACTTTTTGAGTTAACTCAATTATGAGGGAGAGATGAAAAATAGCAGAAAAATGTGGAGTCAACAAAGGTGCAGTGATTTGAAATGTTCTCTTTCTGTTGTAGGATTTTCAGAAGAAAAATCTAAATTTATTTTCCAACCTTTCACTATTATAAGAAACAGAAATTACTCACCTTCGACATGCTGTGAATGCTTCAAAGCAACTCAATTTCATCAAAAGTTGTTCATGTTACTTATTTTCTTTTTGAGTGGTCTTCTGTGAGAGTACTCATTCAATCTGAAGCTCAAATTTTTTGGAGTAATCCGTCCAAATGAATTTTCTAGAAATAATTAAATTTGCATTAATTTCTTTTATGGATCAAATATCGAACAGAGGGGTTTTTATTTGCTGATCAACAATTGAACCATACCATATAAGCTTCTTTTGTTATTAAGAATTATATCATATCCAATGATATATCTTCGTATTGAATATTTTTGGCGAATAGAACACGTCTGGTGATTTCAGCTGCATGTAAAAAAAGAATTTAAACCATATCCCATGTGTTACCAATAAATTACTATTCTGGTGATAGAAAAACATTAAGTTCATCAGTGAGCATGTCCAGTCTAAGGACCACAGGAACATATACACTTGAGATATTACTTTTTCGTCGATCTCAAAATGAAAGGTGATTTTAATGTGTACGAAATTAATCATTAGCGACCCATTTTAATGCTCAATTTATGTTATTTTAATGTGCAATCCTCATGTCAACCGTTTACAAAGTATTCAGAATAGCACTACGAGAAATGTAAAAACTCTACTGGAACATAGATACATAGAAATTTCATTATGTCCAATGTAAGTCTAGTGAAAATAAGAATGTATTTCAATCATACACAATTCATATTGAGATCGTCGGAAAAATCTTGTAATCCTTCGGTTATTAATCGAGCGACTAATGGTCTCGAACTTTAAATGCGTTAAAATATCTTGACCATTAGTCGATGTCTTTAATAGCCTAGTTGATTAAATAACTGTTTCCTTCACTTTAAGAACGAATTACCAAACTAGTATATTCACTACTTCCTCATAATGGGACATCGAAAGCTTTCTGACGAATTTTTTTTTTGAGATTTATTCACCAATGACTTATCGTATAAAGAAACGCGAAATGGTTAAATTTATTCACAGTCTCCTTTGTGAAGAAAAAATTAATACTGAACCATGAACTGTTTCTAATTTCAGATTCTGATTTTTACGTTGACACCTATAAATTGCCAGTTGATGAGCTGTGGTCAAAATCCAACAAGGAACCTGAGTTGGGACTGAAAAAGAACGAACGTCTCAAACACCAATCAGGTGACATAGCTATTGCACTATACACATCTGGAAGCACCGGTGTACCAAAAGGTGAATCATAATATTGACTACCATAATTATTGAATTCTTCTTTCTAAATTATATTTTTTTGCCATATCAATATAAATTTTTCCGTAGGTGTCAAGTTGCCACACAAAGTGATTCTGAACAGGCTGAACTGGCAATTCAAGGCGTTCCCTTACAGTGAAACAGAGAGGGTCTGTGTTTTCAAAACAGCTCTGACATTTGTAGACAGCGTTTCTGAAATCTGGGGCCCTCTGATGAAGGGGTTAACTCTTCTGGTCATACCAAAGGAAGTGACCAAGGATCCCGAGAGACTCATAGAAGCCTTAGAAAGACACAAGGTTTGTTATTCATGAAAATTCAGAAAAGCTCAGGGCTCTGAAGTGATGTCAAAAGTTCTTGAGCCTTGAGCGCTTGTTGCGAAAACTTTAATTCAAATTTGAATTTTTGATCTCGATTCAAACATGTCATGCCTGTTCGAAAATGACGAGTGTAGACTATGTCTCGAAGGCATCGAGACAGCAATGAACGTCATGTCAGAGTAATAATTTATCACCACATATTTTCAAAATTTAAATTAATCAATTTTTCGGAATAAAAGAAACGACATTGTTGAATTTTGACCTCCACGACGAACGAACAACATACTGGAAAATTACTGATCCCGCTTCTCTAATTTTATAGGTGGAAAGATTGGTACTGGTTCCGTCTTTGTTGAGATCTATCCTTATGTTCCTCGAAATACGGGTGAGTGTTTTGAAATATCAAATTAATACCAATTGTTGCTACTTCATACCAGGATCATGTTAATCTAATACGTTAGGAATAAAGGGGATTTACCAAAAACGAAGAGCAAATGGACATAACATGTCTTTATAAAGGGTTTTCCAATAAGAGGTGTTATTTTGATATTCGAAGAAAAATGCCATTTTTCAATATAAATGATCGGATGTTCATTTCATCATAAAGAAGAAGCTATGCCGTTAATAGTAGAAAATGACATCAGGCTAATTACCACCACGACCACGCTTACAGGACCATATCCTTTTAATGAAATCTTCCATAACCAAATCGCAAAGTGGCTGCCCTATGTCCTCGATAGCCTCACGAATTCTATCTTTGAGGTCTTGAATCGACGCTGGGCTATTGGCGTAGACCTTCTCTTTCACGTGGCCCCCAAGGAAGAAGTCGCAAGGTGTTAAATCAGAAGATTTGGTGCCTAATTGTGATGACTTCTTCGAGAGATAACACGGTCCGGAAACTTTTCCGGATCAATGGTTTCGTTGCTTGGGTGGCACGTAGAGCCGTCTTGTTGAAAATAAACGTTGTCCAGATCGATACTATCCAATTTCCGGCCATAAAAAATCATTAATCATCTCTCGATAGCGCAATCAATTCGCCGTAACTGTTGCTTCAGTCTCATTTTCGAAAAAGAAAGGTCCAATGACGCGAGATCATAAACCGCACCAAATAGTCACACGATGAGGATACAGTGGCTCTTGGGTTTTCGAGCCCCAGATGCGACAATTCTGCTTGTTGACGAAGCCACCGAGGTGGAAATGGGCCTCATCACTGAAGATGATTTTTCGATGGAATTCCGGATCACTTTCATGCATTTCAACGACTCATTCAGCAAAGACAGGACGTTGTTGATGATCGGCCGGATTGAGTCCTTGTGTTAATTTTTATAAGCCTTAAGACCCAAATCTTTATGCAAAATACGGTGTAATGACGCTTGTGGAATGCCTAATTCCAAAGAACGACGAGGAATGGCCAAACCTGGGTTTTCTTCAACACTTTCGGCTACATCAGCATATTCTCGGCTGTTCTTAAGCGACGAACACGGGTTTTATTTTTCACATAGGTAAATTGTCCCAATAGCTCGAATTTTTTCACCAATTTCTTTATTGCGGTTCGACAAGGTGCTTCACTACGACCCAAAAATGTTCGAGTTTCACGAACCGTCCCTGCCAAATATTCACAATTTTTATAGTGAATTTTAATAACTTCAATGCTCTCTTGAAGCGTGTATCGTTCCATTTTTATTAATGGCTTAGTTTCTACTTGTCAAATGTAAAATAATGACAGCTTCAGATGTGACATCTACCGAAATAGCGAGCTATTCAAAGAAAACCTTGGGCACTGGCTTAGGCCATCTGAAGTTTATGCAGCAGAAAAAGAATTCAGGGGGAAGTTGATTTCCACCCCGTTTCGCGATATTTCCCAAACATATTTCAGCTGCATGTCATGAAAAATTTAAAAAAATTTCTGTTGCAACAACAATAACATCTGAACATAACACTCTTTATCTTTATACTTTCCACTAAGAGTATTGACTTGATCAAATATTAAATCAATAGCATAAATAAATAAAAACGGCCATCAGTTTTCAACTTCTAGTGATCACAAGAATACTACTTGATATTTCAAAGTAAAATCGTGATAATGAAATGACTCTTCACAATTTAATTGTTATGTTTGTTCCGTTTTAAAAACCGCGCTATATTGATTGAACTTGAATGAACTGGTAGTATCAAGATCACGATAGAAAGATATTCATCTTGCCACTCTGAATGTCAACAGAACTAACTCGCAATTGAAACTGTATTGGTAATAAATTGCTTTTATCTCGGAATCGATTACGTCGAATATCCATTTATCCAATCAATTAATGTGTCTTGTTGGAAGAATTTATTATTCTCGCTAATTTTCCAGAAAAATGATGGTATCTTGTCAAATCTGAAGACATGGGTATGTTCAGGGGAAACCTTGGCTAAGAGTGCTGCCCTAGATTTCTACAAATATTTCCCAGAGAATGAACATCGTCTTTGCAACTTTTATGGCAGTACTGAAGTCATGGGAGACGTCACCTATTACGTCATTAAGGGACTGGATCAGATAAAAGCTCTAGAAAAAGTTCCGATGGTAAGTTTTCTAAACAGTTATTGCTTTCTTATGGGTCGATTACATTGAGATACTTTTCAAGCTGCTACTGAGCGAGTGAATTATCTTGTGAGATTGTAATGATTACACATAAAACGATCTACCCGCTGAGTAGCCAACAATCTAGCTAACCTGTTGAATGGTCAGATTCAATCTGTCAATTGACAGATTAAAAAATGTCAATTGACAGATTAAAATCTATGAATTGGCAGATTAAATATGTCAATTGACAGATTAAAAGTTTGAATTGACAGATTAAATCTGTCAATTGACAGATTTCCATTTTATCGTAGTGGCACAAATATGCCGTCGTATCTTCCAATCCTCGGAGCACTCCTGAAATGCACTTTTCGGTATGTTCATCAGTTATTCAGTGCGCCTTTCTTCATTTGGTCTCTTCAGTTCTTGGTATGGAAAAAAGTCAAAGGTATCTGATTGAGGCATGATTAAGGTGTTGTACTCTGCCGAAAAATCACGGACAGGCATTGATGTCTCAGCTTGTATATTATACAGATGCAGAATGCATGACTTGTATGGCATCATGCAAACGTTGCATAACTTCCTTGTAGTATTGTCATAACCGTATATCTATGTTATTTCATTTGTCACCTAATGCGACATTGCTGTTGCTCAAATTCGAGCAATTTCGGGAGTAACCCTGCTGCCACACGCGTCATGTCCAAAAAATTCGAAAAAATTGTAAATTTTTTCTTAGCTCGTTGACGTGGTTGCAACTCCAAGACGCTCACCGTCAACACAGTTTATCGAATCTGTTTGTAAGGGGCCATCCATAAAGTACGTCACACGTAAAGGGGGAGGGAGGGGGTCGACAAAGTGTGACATGGTGTGACAAGGGGTGGGAGGGGTCCTAAGTTTCTTGACATCACATTTCAAAATCTAAAGGTACTAATCGCGTAATTTGAAATATTAATTAAACTAAAAAATATGTCCAACTCTATCTTTAGGGCAATACGGTTTAAATTGTTTTGTTGACAAGTTCATAGCCGCTTCTGACACGTGCCGATCGCCGACGAGCCCTTTGACTAATGCCGCTAAACGCACCGCACCTCGCGTATGTAATGTTTTTGTTTCTATCTTTCATTCGACAATTTGCTTTCGCTGAGTGAACGACGTCGTTTTTTTAGTTGTGCTATTTTGTGGATATAAACATACACTACTGGAAAAAATTAAAGGATCAGAAAAAAATTTCAAAATTTTTTGGCAATTTTCAACATGCCGTAACTTTGAGAGGAATGGTCGTACAAGGAATTTAAAAAAAGGAAATTGTAGCTCCAAGTGTCTAGTTTTTGGATTAGAACTTCAAAAATTTTAAGTTTCAGTGGTTTCCGAGTAACGATAGAAAAATCAGCAACAACAAAATTCTCAAAATTTTACACTTATTTTTTTCTTGTCTACGAGCATGGAAATTTTATTTTTTAATAATCGTTATAATGATGAGATACTTTGTTAATTCAGCTTTAATTTATTTTTTTATCGACCTCAATAAGTTCACTTCTCGCCGAGATATCGGTCTTCAAATTTAAAAGGATCCATTAACATGGCTGAACGTTTGAGAGCCGTTATTGAAAACAGGGGTGGCAATACCCGTTATTAAATTAATAAAAATTTTATTTTATTTTATTTTTCTTTTTTTTGAAATTTATGTACTATCTGCAAATAAAATGTGGAAAAAGCTGAAGAAAATTCTTTTTCGCCCTTTTTAAAGATTATGAGCTTCTCAGAGCAAAAAATGTGATCCTTATTTTTTTTCAAAAATTCAATCCTGTCTAACAAAAAAACGGCTCTTGGATTGAGTTGGCTCTTCGTAAGGTTTTTATCAACATATTGAACTGTGAAAGTCACACTTAATAGTATTGGTTTCCCGAACATTTTGATCCAGAGGTAGATTTTCCAAGAAACCACCAAAAGCCCTTTTTTTGTTAACTTTTTATATTGATGTGACATGAAGAAAAAATTCCTATGAATAAGCAATGGTTGTTCAATAATGGGAGTTCATTTAAGGTCTTGAAACCCTCCTTCAATTTTCTGTGCGATCATTGGTTGCTGAGAAATCGATAATCAAAGACAAATGGATCGTTTTCCATTTGAAGACCGATATCTCGGCGAGAAGTGGACGTATTGAGGTCAATGAAAACATAAACTAAAGCTGAATTAACAAAGTATCTCATCATTATAACGATTATTAAAAAATAAAATTTCCATGCTCGTAGACAAGAAAAAAATAAGTGGTAAAATTTTGAGAATCTTTTTGTTGCTGATTTTTCTATCATTACTCGAAAACCACTGAAACTTAAAATTTTTGAAGTTCTAATCCAAAAACTAGACACTTGGAGCTACAACTTCCTCTTTTTAAATTCCTTGTACAACCATTCCTCTCAAAGTTACGGCATGTTGAAAATTGACGAAAATTTGGAATTTTTTCTTGATCCTTTAATTTTTTCAGTAGTGTAGTTTAATAAATCAAGTTCCAAATGAACAAAAGATAGATTTAGGTAATCTTTACCGTAGATTATACGAAACATACAGTGCGACTGATAAAAAAACAGCATATACAGGAAGAAGTTAATTCATTATTCATCAGTTTATTTTTTGTTATTGTTTCAAATATTTGATATTTTGTTGATTTCATAAAAAAGTACTTAATTTAAATGGAAATAAAACTAATTTCGGAACTGCTGTTTCAATTCAATAATTTTTCGATGTTGAATTGCAAAACATGTGACGTCATACTAGGGAGGGGGGGTCTCAGAAATGTGACCACCTGTGACCAGGACGGGGGGGGGCTCAAAAACTCATGAAATTAGTGTGACGTACTTTATGGATGGCCCCTAATTGTATTCATCATGTTTTTGAGCGCTCGTTCTAATTAAACGAGTGCTATATCGTTTTGACCAAATGTCTATAATTTTAGAATTCTGAGCCAAAAATGGTCTCAAGCAATAAGGTTAGACTCCCTGATGACGAATTCGAGGTCTAATTCAATTCTGTCCGTGGGGCCGGCCGTCCATTAGCACGATAACTTTCGAAGGGATTGCACTAGAGACTTGAAATTTTCAGGAGGAGTTTGGGTCCCAAATGACTCGGTTGAGTTCGTTAACCGGCCAAATCGTACAGGGTGTTCCATAAAATATTGCTTTTCAAAATTTTTATTTCTTAAAATCTCAGAAAATACGAAACTAATTCGAATGGAATGTTACGGCCGAATGCAAGATCCTGATAACAAGCCACTTGTAAAATAAATTTTTTGGCCATAGTGTGAACAGAACCATAGAAATTCAATTGGAATTTTGAGAGAAGAATTCTATGGAAATATATCGATATCGATATTCTGAATCTTCATGCGAAATTTTGTGGCCATAGTGTTAACAGAACCATATAAAATTATATCGAAGAATTAAAAGAAGAATCTTTATATTTCCATAACAGCCAACAGGATATCCGATTCAAGTGAAATGTATTTTGAAAATGAAAACTACTATAATGAATATTCATGCAGAATTTCAAGAGGATTGCATCATCAGAAACATATAATGTAATTTTTGTAATAATTCATTTTTCACATATTTCATTTTTTTCCGAATATAATTCCGATTGTGGTGAGATTCTGCATTTATATATTCGGTATTAATATCAAATCCCATATAAAATTTTGAGCTAATGGTCTTATTGCTCCCCCAAACAACGAGCGCTCAACAGCTCCTGCCAAGGGCTTTTCTTAAATTTTTTTCATACAAACGACGAAATACAGATCACTTTTTTGGGTGCGCTGACATCCACCAGTTTTCCAAAAATCGACTAATATAGTTGCAATACAGCATAAACAGAATTTTGATTTGATCCGGAAATACGATTCTACTCGTCAAATTTGAAGAAAAAAATATATGACGATTTTAAAACTCATGAATACCAAGCCATGATCACCATAATTATTTTTCTTACTTCCATATAGGTAATCCAGTTGACAATACGATCGTTTACCTCTTTGACTCCAACATGCGACCAGTAAAGGCCGGTGAAATTGGTGAGCTATATGTATCAGGTTTGAACTTGGCATCCGGCTATATCAACGGAAGAGACCCAGAAAAATTCCTGGACAATCCTCTTGGAATTGATCCATCTACGCAAAAATCTACAGAACTGGCGATTTCGCCAGATTTGAGAAGGGAACATTGATGTATGAAGGAAGAACAGATTCACAGGTAACCGAGAATTTTCATTATGCAGTGAAATAATCCATGAAGGGTGATTTAGTTGAAAGTCAGGCCACGTTCATAGTGGAGCGGTGAGGCAAACGACGAGAAGAGCGGCGAGCAAAGCAGAGAGATCACCTCTCTCTTATAAATTTGACTGTTCATAGTGGTGGAGCGGGGTTCTCACCAAATGTCCTCGAAAATGAACACGAGTAGGCATTGCTATGTCAGAAAAAAGTCTCAGTATTCCAAATCAAATAATGGGGCTTCCTGCACTAATAGAAATTACACATATAAAATCAATATTTTCAAAAATATGAGGCAAATTCAAAAAGTGGTTCATCTATCCGGGTTTTCCCCTATGTGATGAAAAAACAGCAAATTTGGAGATATTCAGGTTTAGGCGTTTGGTGTAACTTATTTTCAAAAATCTGTTGTAAGAGCAAAAAACATTTTATTGAAACAAAATTATGACAAATAACAATATAATATGTGCAATTTATGTTTTGAAGATTACATTTTTCAAACGGCTTTCTTGAAAATCTATACATTTTTGCAATCGCTATCTAAAATTTGTCATAATTAACAACAATTGTGCTCCAATATTCTAATTTCTTCAAAAATTCATATTTTGAGTTCTTAGTTGGTGTTGGGACGCTTTTCAAAAACCTTTTCCTTCAGATATCACAACAGAAAAAATCAGGAGTCGTCAAATCATAGGAATTAGCTGGCCATGTTATGACATCAAATTTTGATATCAAGCACCAGGGAACATTTCTTGCAACGAAATTCGAATTTGTCGTGCCGTATGTGCGGTAGCCCCATCTTGTTAGAACCAAATATGATTTTGCCTTTAAAAATACCCGTTACATGTTATGGTAACGTTCGGAATTTAATGTAACATTTCTGTTGATCTCTTCAAAAAAATATGGCCCTATGATTCCAAAAATTGAAACATCACACCAAAAGGTGACGGTTACGATCATGGAGGGGTAATTCATGAAGAGGTTCCTGATTTATGTCGAACCAATAGCGATAATTTTGCTTATTCACATAAATAAAAGTGCACTTCCTCTGGCATCATCAAGAAATTCAACTGGTTTCTATCATTTTCTATTGATTCATCGGAAATTTCTCCACGACAAATTGAATTGCAACTATTGACCCATAGAAATGTGTCACTACGATTTTGAAGAACAAATAATTATTCCCCCAACGCACTATGAAAAATAGGTGACACCAGATGCCTCACCTTGTAATATTCATCCAATTAGTCGAACTAGAAACTGGCATGGAAAATTGCAAAATCATCCCGAAAAATTAAAAAAAATTGTTAATGACCATATCGTCATTCAATTATATTTAGGAGAGAATTGAACACTGCTTTTGTATGAAGCGGACCAACTGTTTTCTATTTATACTATAAATGCGCACATGACTTATCATTGGTTTGTTGCTTTCCTCGTCGCTCCATTATGAACGTGGCTTGAGATTTCGAATATAACTAATTTTCAGTTCAAAAAGTATCAGATGAAGAATTCTGCTTGTAAATAACTAGTAGCTTCTTCTTGTTCACTGACCTTTTGATGCATGGAAATCTGGATATTTTCATCTGTTACAGCTGATGACGATTCCCTTCTGTCAACCAGAAACCCATTTTTTCCGATCTTGCCAGTGCCCTTCCTCCAATACATACTTAACTTTTATTTTTTTTTCGTCACTCTTTCTCTTTTGGTCGAACCACAGGACCTCCTTCAGTATTTTACCAATTCGCCAATTCTCTGCGGCATATGTTTTTATACTCTGAACTATTAATTGTACAGTGAATAGTGTTCTTAGTTTTAATTTTTCGTTTTTTTGAGTCCGTACAATTGCTTCATTAATTCATGTTCTTGTCTGTCCCAGTCTCGATTTTATATCTTCTTCAGCTGAAACATTCCTTGATATAATAAATCTAATGTACTCAATCTTGACCGTGCCTTTCATTTCTTGATCTTCAAGTTGTAAGTTTTTGATATCATTGTGTATTACTTCTAGGTACATTGACTTAGCTAGATTCATGTTCATTCTGTGCTAAGACTACCTGGTCATCGGCAACTGAGACAACTTTCTTCTATCCATACTTTGTCTCTCCTGAATGATGAACTGTAACATTCGGTGAACAGATACCTTTAGTTAATGGTCCAGATATTGTCATTTTATTGTCTTCAATCAGTCAATCAGATAGACTTATATCTTTCTATCTTATAAAGGCACTGATTTTTTTTCGGATACTCATCGAATAAGTTTGCAACAAAATGGAATAAATCTAACCACCATTTGTTGAAAACACCACCTCGCTGGTATTCTCGTTGGTCGCACTAAAAAAAACCCAACTTAATCATCAATTACCTACAAGCAAATCTACTACTTCTTCTGGAATCTTGACTGCAATTTCCTTCATTTTTAATACCAAACATTTTTATCAAGAAATATGAGTGGTGAAAATTACCTGTGCAGTTCTTCAAAATCGAAATAAACTCTTCTATTTAGGTAAAGATCCGCGGTCATCGTGTAGATCTAACAGAGGTAGAAAAAGCAGTGTCATCGATTGAAGAAATAGATAAAGCCGTTGTCCTCTGCTACAAACCTGGAGAAATGAGTCAAGCTCTGCTGGCATTCGTCACCACAAAGCAACTGGTTGCAGAAAGTTGGATAGAAGCCTACCTACGAAAAAAACTCACACCATACATGATTCCTCAGGTCATATTGGTCGAAACCATTCCTCTTTTGGTCAACGGCAAGATTGATAGACAGGGGCTACTCAAAATGTACGAAAACACCAACAATAACAGTAAGTTTCAGAGCTCAAAATTCTCTAGATCATCTACTGACTAGTTATTGATGTATGCAACAAGGAGAGAACTATACCGTCCAGTTAAACAGTAATAAATCCGAAAGATTTACGTGCTACGTTTCTGACGAAATGAGTGGGATCAACTTTGAATAATGTTGTTGGTTTCTCTTATCGTTGGGGGTGGTGTAATTTGAGCACTATAAGGATCAACATAATAAAGCAATCGAATCAAGTGTTACGTGAAAACCTGAGGCATTGATTCATTCGAGATTCAATGCGACAGACATTGCAACTCTATTCGAGAAAGATAACGACATTCTTCTCAGTTGACCATACGGTATGAATAGGAATAATACCCAAAGCAATATGCCAACCCTTGAAGTTCACGAAAGTTTGAGCGCATAGTAGGCGTTTGTTTATTTATCTGAAGTTGACAGTGTTAGTGTTTGCTGTACCAACGTAAAATAAAGTCAACGTTGCCGAATGTACATGGCCTCGTCCAACGAGCTTACAAGTTATCAGAGAACTCTATGCAATATTAACAACATTGCGTATCAATCTGACAAGAAAATAAACAACATAACCTAAAATTTTAATATACACAGTAGTATATGCCAAATTTCAATATCCAACCAACGGCTCAAACTTTCGTGAACGGACTAATGTCAATGTATCCGTCTATCTGCTGATGGATAAACTTCGTATTTATTGTCCAAGGTTTCTGCATTATCGACACAGAATTCTGAGTTATGGAGGTGGGTAGTCGCGAGGATTGGTTCGAGATGGCGCTAGTAAGGTTCAATTCTTATTAGTAGATCGCCAAAACTCATAACCTGATGCTAGAGTACCTTGGGTCATTCTTTTAAACTTGTAGAAAGAAGGCAAAATGAGACATGGGGTGAATGGAATCCAATTCCGATCCCCTAACTAAACTTAAGATCACAGATTGGGTCATTCAGAGCTCGCTGCACTGATGACGACCAAAAAGCCAGAAACTACTGTATGCAGGTTCTCTGGGTGACATAACCTCCATTCAGATTCTTCGGACGACATTCAAAAGTTTAATATTTGTAGACTTTACGAGGAATATTTTTCTCTGCTCAATTGTTCTTATTCATTCGTTTTTGGCACTTGCCGTGAAACCTTCACTTGATTATGCCAAGTGTTGTTGATCATGCTGCAATGGATGACTATTGAATATTTCATCAATTTCAGATGATTATCAATATCAGGTTGACATGGACTTCACAGGAGTACTACCGCACCAGATGGAAGCAGCAAAGGTACTCTTCGAGACAGTGGGGTCCGTTCTGAATAGGTCTGCCAGAGGTTGCATCAAAGTGGATGCTAACTTTTATAGTCTAGGTGGAAATTCGCTCAATTCAATATACACGATCACTAATTGAATGAGAAAGGTTACAGAATCGGTAAGTTTCACTTTTGTGGCGTTTGACAGTGATGTTCAATTGGTGCCTTTTTAGGTATAAGTGATTTCATAGCTGCATTGGATCTCGGAGAGGTATTAGAAAGGATGACCACTGGCACATTGATGAAAATACAACCTCCGCAGTTCTCGGCATGCGAATGCAAACCAGGAGAGAAAGAACTGGTGATATCGTTAGTATCTTCTTGTATCTTTGATCCTTTTGTGAAAAGAATTCAGTTTTTATAACGCATCTTTACGTTTTTCAGGGTTAAGAGAAATGTCTTTTTTGCTGTATTTCTAATTTATTTACATAATTACTTAGTACACTAATTCATCTTCACTAATGGATAAGATTTCTTCTCAGTGTAGTACTCTTGACATTCTTTCTTCATCTGTAGCTTCCATTAAAGAGATATTAATGCGATCAACTTTCTCAAGAACAACTAACTGCCAGGTATCACGATGCACGTCCCGCCTTGATGAGCAAGAATCGAGACTGGTATCTCACGATGACTCACTCCGGAGGCTGGATTCGATGTTTCCACCCTGTCTTCCGATATATCCATGATGAAGACAGAGGTCCCCAATTTACAGGGCGTTGCAAGAGAGCTAAAGGAAGAAATTCTCAAGGAATTGCCACCTACCAATACCACAATAGAGTATCCAGAAATTATTGATAGAGTACGCCGTTCGCACAACATCATTGCTCGTCACGTCCCTGAAAATCCGGATGTTCCATCCGAGAACTGTACTGTGAAGCAGATTATCGACCACATCTTGCCATCCTACTCCCAACACATAGTTCATTACACTCGTCTTGGCCAGTCCTCCCATGGCCCTAGACCCTAGCCATCACTTTCTCAAATCCTGTCTTTGTTCGTAAAATCCTGCAGAATAAAGCCTTGCTAGCGTCTTCACCAACTTTCCAGAACATCAAGCTTTCCGACGATATCACACCCAACCAGGCTAACTGTTTAAAACTTGCGAGAGAGGAACTAAAGCGTCGAGAATCTAATGCGAAAAGAACTTAACCATTAAGTATGTTAAAGTGTGCCAAGAGTGGTTGGTCTGACGACAGCATCTGCTTCAAAAAATTGAACCCATCCGCCCTACAGCAGTGGACTCTCCTTTACACAAATGCTCGTTCAATAAAAAATAAGTTCCATGAATTGGTGTGTGAATGTTGAACTTCTTAATCCCGATATTATTTGCATAACAGAAACGTGGCTGCATAGCACACTCCAGATCAGCTTTACAGTATAAAGGGTTACTCCTTGTTTCGCTGTGACAGCTCTCTCAATGTTGGCTATAATGGTGTCTGTGTATACTTGAGTGATAAAATTTCCGAAACCTATAATATAAACGCTCTCTCCTATGATATTCCACACATCGACAACTTGTTTCTCAGCATATCCTCGTCTACGTTCTCTATTTGTGTTGGATGTATTTATAGACCACATGCATCCCCATCAGACGAAATACTTTTGGATCGTGTCCGTCATATTTCGGAATCTTACCCCAATGTTTTGATTACAGGAGATTTCAATTTCAGAGAAATACAATGGCCGATTCGTACCCCACCTTCTTTGAACTCGGTTCCCGGGCGGTTTTGTTGCCTTGCTTGACGAATGTGGTCTTCATCAGGTTGTCGACAAACCAACACGGATTGTACATGGCCAAACTCCATCTATTCTTGATCTTCTGGTGACTAGCGATCCGGATCTGGTCTCTGATACTAAATTCCTAGATCCTCTTGGAAGATCCGATCATGTGATGATCGTGGCTAACCTTCAGTTCACCCCTTCTGTTGTCAGAGGGATTGCGAAGAAGTATATAAATCACCGATTTTGATTCACTCAATGACCACCTTTCTAACATTGACTGGGAGAATCTTCTGGTGGGTAAAACTATCGATTGTGCCTGGCAGTGTTTCAGCACCCGCCTGAGGGAGTCAATATCCCACTTCACCAAAAACAAGTTAATCAACTCCGTCACATCTAAACCATGGTTAACAAATGAGATCCTTTCCATGCAGCGTCGCAAAAAGAAACTGTGGAAGTGTTATCTTCGCAGTAGGACTGAACTAGATTATATTATTCATCGTCGCTACTCTAATGCACTAAGTCTGAGAATCAAGAATGCTAGAAAAATGTTCCACAGTTCCTTGGCACTAACAAAAAATCGAAAGAAGTTTTATAAGCATGTTCGCCAGACTCTCAATTCTAAGGTGTCGATTCCTCTTGTCAAGGATGACACTGGTAATCTGTGTTCTAATACCTCTGAATGCGCTGCTATTTTTGCTGATACTTTCGCCAATTCCTTTTCCGTGGAAACGGACGACCCTATGCCACAAATTTCGACACCTCGTAATACTAACTCTCTGTGTTCTATTGATGTCAGCGAGGGAGAGATATTGAAGCTTTTAAACGAGTTGGACCCATCCACCCCCCAGGCCTGGATGATATCTCGGCCAGTGTGCTGAAGAGGTGCTCCGCTTCTCTCTCGATACCAATAACCAAGATCATCAAGTTGTCATTCAGTTCTGGCCAGTTGCCTTCTGCATGGAAGTTATCCAGGGTTACTCCCATTTTCAAGAAAGGGGACAAACTGTCTGCGAACAATTACCGTCCGATTAGTCTTCTTCCAATCATTGCCAAGGTTGCTGAGAGAGTAGTATGTAGCAGGTTGCTCCAATTTTTGCTTGAGAACAAAATCATACCTGAGCACCAGCATGATTTTACCGGGACGATCAGTAATCACATGTCTGCTTCAATGTCTCGATCACTGGACCAAATCCACCGACAAAGGTATACCTGTAGATGTTATCTATCTGGATCTTTCACGAGCCTTCGATCGTGTCCCTTAAATCGATTGCTTTTAAAGTTGGAGCATTTGGCGTGAGAGGTGGCGTCCTGGAATGGCTTAGATCCTTCGTTTTGGCAGGGATTTTCTCGGTCAAGGTTGGTGATTCCCTATCTGACTTTAGGGCGGTCATCAGTGGCGTCCCACAGGGCTCTGTGTTGGGCCCCATTCTATTCCTGGCGTACATATCAGATCTACCGGTTTTACTTTCATCTTCTACTCTCAATATGCAGACGACCTCAGCTTTTCTATGATGCTCGATTTCCTAGAGTTCTTCAAATGACTTGACATTGCTGACTCAGTGGTGTCAAAGGTGGCTTCTTCCCTGAACGTAGAGAAATGCAGAGTTCTTCATCTTGGTAGGGGCAATCCACGGCATCAGTATTTGATTGATGGCAGGATAATTGAAAGCGACGGCAGAGCATAACGATCTTGGTGTGACCATAACGGAGGATCTCTCCTGGACTTCTCACGTTAGCAACATATTATCGAAAGCCAACAAGATCCTGTACATGGTACGACGAGCGTTTCCTAGATGTTCAGTGGATACATGTAGGCAATTATATACCACATATATACGACCGATTTTGGAATACGCTGGCCCTGCATGGTTCCCATACCTTCTCTCTGACCAACACCGTTTGGAACGAATACAAGCGCGCCACAACTAGGATCCCTTTCGGTAGAGTTCGTCCATCTTATGAGGAAAGACTTCAAATGTTCGGGCTGGCAGTTTTCACGACGTAGAATGCGTGGAGACCTCATAATGACTTATCGCGTACTTCATAATTTTATTGGTGGCAACCTCGGCAACATCTTCACTATAAATGACAATAATCTTCGTGGTCACCAGTTCAAACTCTATCACGAGGTGTTTCGAACTCGTGCGAGACAGTTTTTCTGCCCAACCGGGTATTCACTGAGTGGAACTCTTTGCCAGAGGATGTAGTGAGTGCGGAAAGTGTTAACTCCTTCAAAAACCGACTAGACTCTTTATCTTTTAGAATAGTTTTCAGTTTGTTTATGTCTAAAGTGTCACTTATGTATAGGATTCATAGGCTTCGGCCTCGTCCTTTTATCTGGAATAATAATAATAATAATAATAATAATTCATTTTCAATTACTAATACTTGTTCAGTTACACACTTGCAGATTTACTTTGAAGGGGCACTATTTATTTCTAGCTGTAACTGACCTTGAGCTTGAGACCAACGCGCGCGTCTTTATATGCGAGCACGGTCCTGTTCCGGAAATATCTAGGATATTCGAGATAATTCCAGACACAATTACGTCGTTCGCGAAAGTTCTAGACCGGTCTGGAGCGCCAGAGCCTATATTGTCGACAAGTGATCTTTCAAAGAGAATACGAACTTCATTGCGCTGTGTGCACTTTTGTAGGTAAAAGAGGGACTCGCACAATGAAGTTCGTATACGCATCGAAAGATCACTTGTCGAGAATACGGGGTCTGAAAGGTCGAGAGCGGCAGGTAAGCTTTCGGGGGGAATTCGCACGTTACTCTACCTCTACATCTTCGATCCAAGAAGTTTCCATCGGAAGCTTTGACGGGCGCCTGTTCATTATGAGAAAAAAAGTACCGCTTGAATCTGAGGCTGTTGCTAGACAGAGTTTTAGGTACTACATATTTCCGTCTGGATTTCAGGGATATTTTCTAAATATAGATCTAGACTGAATATTTGTTTATATTTAAGTTGAACGATATTTCGAGTCCATATAAAATTCTACAAATTCAATTTCCCAAATCACATATTCCCATTCTGAAATACATGATTCCTTTCTTGAAATTGAATTTTGATTTTCATAATTACAACTGTAAAAGGTGTAGACAAACTGCTGAATCAGTGTCCGGTTGGTTTCACCAGATGATTTTTGATTACCTCAAAGGATTCTACACGTTTCTTACTGTAACTACTAACTGCGTTTCTTATTTCAGGATAATAACAGAAAGTTTCTACAGAAAGGCAGATTTGGAACAGTGGATCTTATCGGAAATCTCAGAGAACGATTACAGAGAATACTTGAACGATATTTGGGAGCCGTTGCTTGAAAAACGACTGAGTTTCATTGTGAAAAATGAATTTCAGAAGGTTGTTGGAGTCTGCATCAATTTCGATCTCATGGACGAACCTGAGGTGGAAATAAATTCCGGATTGATCAAGATTTTCGAATTTCTGGATTTTGTGGAAGGACCTTTCAGGTATGTAGGTATTTTTTCAATGGGATGTGTGACGCTGTACTAAAGACTTTACTTTAATAACTGGCTGATCCTGATCATAGAATAAGTTCAAAATCTCACTAGCCAAGAACCAAGTGTACAACATTATTAGACTCCTACTCGAGTGTTTTTAGGCTGAAATACTTGCAATCGAAAAGTGCATAAAACCTATAAAGAAACTATCAAAATGGTGTGACATAGCTAGGAATGATAGTCAAGATGCTATTGCAGCACTGAACTCGTATGTCATCAACTCAAAGCTATATATACCTAGCCTAGGGATGCGAAAGAAAACTCAATGGAGTAGTCGATAAGAGAAAGTTTCTTTTGTCTGGTTTCCTGGTTACTCATGAGTCAAAGGAAACAAGGAGGCTAACACACTAGACAGAAGGGGAGCATAAACGCCACTTACTGGACAGTACCCTTCTGTTGTGAAGAGAAATGCCCCTATCAGGAGAAGTTTTTGAAAAGTAAAGAAACTGAAAGAAAAACACTCTGGAGGAATCTTCGGAATTTCAAAACTGCAAGGTCCAAAATATACACTGCGCAGAAAAATTAACGATTATTCTGAAAATCTCAATTTTAATGAACGTTAACTCTACATTGACTTCATAAGTTATTTTTTATGTTCTCTCGGAAAGGTTTTGAATGAAACAAGGCACATTAAATGGAAGAAAAACTCGGGATTCCACCGAATCTCATGTGAAAGAAGAGAAATAAACGATTTTCAAAATACTGGAATGCTAATAAGTGATTTAATACTTAATATTTCCACTCCTTGCGTTAATTACAGATCGGCAAAAGGGTTCATACTCAAAATGAGGGATCTTAAAATGTTGTGATCTAGTTCTTCCCAGATTTCTTAGTCATTAAGAGTAGATAGCTAGATCATTTTCTGAACTTCTCAGCCTTCTATTGAGGTTGTCCCAAACCTGCTTAATCGGATTGAGATCTGGACTTCTTTCTGGCCATTCCATTCGAGAGACTTCAACCTCTTCAAGGTACTCCTGGACGATGCGCGCACGATGGGGCCTGGCATTATCGTCCATAAAAATGGATTTTTCTTCAATGTATGGGGCAAATGGCACTATATGCTCTTCAAGAATGTTCCTTATATACCTTTCAACATTCAAAGCTCCATTATCAACGAGCACTAGGTCTGTGCGAGCAGTCAAAGATATTCCATCCCATACCATAATCGATCAACCCCCGAAACCAGTAGTATTCAGGGAATTGCACTAAGCATATCTTTCATGTGGACGTCGATCACAATGGTAGAGGCAAAATCTAGACTCAGCTGTGAAGAGAACTCTTTCCCAATCAGCCTCTTCCCACTGGATATGCTCTCTCGCAAAGCCAATCGCGCCCTTCGATGGGCTGGGGTAAGCCTTAAATTATATTCTCTGAGGCGATTTCTTATTGTTTGAGTGCTAATTTGCACTCCATGAGTTTGCTCAAGCTGATTTTGAAGTAGGCGAGCGGTTGCAAACCGTTATCTCAACGAAGAAACTCTCAAGTAACGTTCTTGAATGGCAGTTGTTACCCTTGGTCTACCCTGTCCTGGTCTTCGGACATTCATACCTGTCTCCCTGAATCGCTGCAACATTGTGGACACACTTGTATGGAAAACTCCAAACCTTTCTGCAATTCTTTTGTATGTCCACCCTTCTTCTCGAAAAACTACCGCTTGGGCACATTCCTCTTGGGTCAAATTACGTGTTTCGCGTTGCATAGCGTTCGAGTATAGAAAATCAAACGAAAGAAAAACTATTGATCATTACAACTGATCGAGAACAAATGATTTCAGAATGGATCCAATACATTCAAAATCTGATAATCTCATTTTTCTTATTCCTGCTGGGAAGAACATCTGTATTGAAAAAAAACGTTGAAAGTGTATAACATATGCATGCATAATTCTGATAAAAATAATAATCATTGAGAACACCTTCAGTTGTAGAATAAATTTGAGATTTCCATAATATGCGTTAATTTTTTTTCGCAGTGTAGTTGGATCTCAGTTAGAATAAGTTAAGCCTTAGGAAGCATAGAGAAGAGGCTCAACAAAAATTCACAAGTGTAAATACTGCGGGGAAACTACTGTTTACTTAGTTACAGAATAGCTTGCCATTGCGTACCTGCGCAAAGAAGGTCTTGGACAGAAAAACGCTGATTCAACCTTTTGAAGGCTTCTCAGATGGGTACCACGATACACAAACACCGCCCACCGGTATGCCAGATTCGTGGTCTAAACTAGTCCGGCGCGAGCATCTACGTCATTGGGGGAATATTAGGAACAAATTCTAAAGGCGGAAACACATTATCAAAACACGACGCGACCCGATGAAACGCGATGCGTGTTGAGTCGAATCAAATGCATTGTTTTCTATAGACCAGAATCACACTATCAACATCCGACGCGACGCCATGTGCACGGTGCATATCGGGTGTCGACACGTTGCGTCGCGTCGCGTTTTAAGAATGTGTTTCTGCCTTAGCCCCATTTCGCACCAAGCCAGTCCAGACCAGTCGAGTCAAGTCAAGTCGGATTGGAACTATTAACTTCGTTTAAAATCGTTTAAAATAAATGCAATGTGAAATCTAGTTTCACACTAGGGCCTAATGTGAAACTAGATTTCACATTGCATTGTTTTTAAACGATTTTAAACGAAGTTAATAGTTCCAATCCGACTTGACTTGACTCGACTGGTCTGGACTGGCTCGGTGCGAAATAGGGCTTAATCAATTCTCTCGAGTTCTAACACTTCTATCACGCAAATGCTATGGAAATGTTCACCAGTGGCGTCACTCTCGATGCGCGTCGGCATTCCCGTGTTTGTGTATGGTGATGGGTACCGTATTTCAATAGTTCATGAAGTTCCGGAACAGTCGGATGAGCTGTGTTGCAGTTGCGAAAACAACTCTAATGGGGGACAAAATCATTGAACTTATAACCCATATACGGGTTATAAGTTCAATGGACAAAATAGACCTCAAAGTGGAATGTGATCTACAATCTACATCGGCCAAATATTTTTGTTTATATTATGAACCTATTTTCCATGCAATGAGCTTTTTCTTTATTTATTTAGTACAGCGATAGTGCCTGTTGTTCAAACTGAATGAAGTTTTATACGATACAGAAAATTCATGTCCTCTAGTCAAGCTTGACTAACTATATACTTCAAATTTTATAATAATAAGTTATGGATCTATCATTATTCAAATGTAACTAAACTACTAATATATTATCTATTTGCATTAATTGTAGGGAATCCAAACTACCTAAGGATAAGAACAAAACATTGCATTGTCACATGATGGGCACACACAGTTCCTTGACAGCAAAAGAGAATATTATGGTTATTCAATTCATGGAAGAAGAAGTATATAAACTTGCTAAAACTAGAGGATTCGAGGGAATATTGACTGTTAACACCAGCCCATTAACTCAGGTAAAAATATTGGGTAACAAATTATATGGGTACTCTCTGCCATTCTATGTTTGAAACATAGGAAGACAATTTG
The DNA here is from genome assembly GCA_013421045.1 of Propylea japonica. Taxonomy (NCBI): domain Eukaryota; kingdom Metazoa; phylum Arthropoda; class Insecta; order Coleoptera; family Coccinellidae; genus Propylea; species Propylea japonica. The sequence continues at coordinate 13,810,594 of CM024245.1, forward strand.
AAAAATCAAAAATTTTTATTCAAAATGATATACAAAGTGTCTGTAAACAAATGCGAGGGACTTTGGGACATGATTCCTCGATGAACATAAGTAGGGGTAGTTCACACATTTTTTTTCGATATCGGCTCCCCTTCCGAAATACAGCCTTTGGAAGACAATGACAAGTTGACAGATTTTAATTTTTTTGGGAGTCCTAAAAACACTGAGTCATAAAACTGAACATAATATCATTCATGTTACTCACACATTTTTTGGTGATCCAATAGGTAACTTTATTATTAGAGGTTAAAATAACAAAACCCTATGATTTTCTTTCAAAAATTGTTTTCGTGGAATAGATTTTCGTAAATTAAAGTTCTCTTATGGTTTCCCATTCAATTCTGGAGAAAAAATTCTCGTACAAAATTTTGATACGGACGATACTTTCCTCTGAAAACATAAAAACTCACAAGCAGTTATGATCACTGTTCATTCCATTTCATCGTATGTTTCATCCTATGACGATCCCGAAAAAAAAATTTATGAACCACCCCTGCTTATTTTCATCGGGGAATCATCTAGCAGAGTCCCCCGCATTTGTTTACAGACACTCTGCATAATAGTTGAACGTAATTATTTATTATTTGTGGAGAATTTTATATACTGGGTGTTATCAAAAACCAAAAAAGGATTTAAGAAGAAAATGGGTTTGAAACGGCTTCGTTACAGAGATACGAGATGTCAAAGTTCAATAAAAATATTTCTCATACCTCAAAATTGGTTTTTACTATCGAATTGAATTTTGGTAGGTACACATAAATCCATTCGTAATGCTCTGTAAAATTTGGGGAACGAATAAAAATTTCAAGTCAGAAGCGTATATTTCGCGGATGTCAATTTATTTAATTACAAGAATTATTACGTAAACCTGTCAATTATTTTTCTCGAAGTTTCAGTATTTTTTTCTTGAAAACGGAGACATAAGTTTCGAGCGTGACATGAAATTCGTCAATAACTTACTAGGTTTCAATTTGTCCTGTTTGATGTACAAAATAGCTACCCGTTAAGAGAAAGGGGTGAAAATCCACTACGACAATCCCAAATTCTACTGCCCTGACTTTAAATTTTCAATTTTTACAGAATATTCTGAATGGATTTATCGAATACCAGATTTCAAATTAACAGCTTAGTCAATTTTGAAATTAACAAAGTTTTTCGAACTTCTACATGCAGTAACTATGTTTAAATGAACTTTTGTTCTTGAAATATTCTAAGATATCTTCCTCAGGCTTTTCATGACGTTATTCTGAAACACCCTGTATGTGTATCATTTATTTGGGATTCCATTTTTTATTTATAAGTCGATACATACAGTGTGAAACAGGCAAATGAAATAAATTCGATAAGGAATAAATGAGAGCGTAGGTATTAAAAAAAAACGCTTAGACACGTCGATTTGTATTTTTAGATGCGCATTTTTTCCAAAAACAAATAATTACATAGGGTGTGTCATGTGATAGTGGCCGATACCAACTTACTTATTCTAAATACAACCCCCTGTATATTATTAGTTTCTTGTTTTCTGCAGATTCCCCTATACACAGCCTATATAATTATTTTTATTTGGAAAGAATACGCATCTAAAATACAAATCGACGTGTCCAAGTGTTTTTCCAATACGCTCTCATTTATTTGTTATCGAATTTCTTCCATTTGGCTGTTCCACACTGTACCTATGGAAAAGGTTAGCATGCAAAAATATTGAACACGCATTCTGATGCGTTCTGGAAAATAAATACATATTATATCATTTTATTCACAGCAATTTGGAAAAGATGTATTCAAATATGAAGTGCTACAGGATTATCAAGTAAACCAATACGTTGCTCCAGATAACACAAAACCATTTGGTCTTGCTCCGGATTCACAAAGAGCTCTCATCCAATGGAAAGCTGTAGTTTGAAATGTGAAATATTCTCATATACATATACATAATAGATGTCGATTATTATTTATTTTATCATAAGTTTAAATTATATATTAGTTGTAAATAGATCGTTCACACGAAAATGTAATTATAATGTAGATATAATTCATAATGAGATTATATTTTACAATGAATCAAATGTACACTATGTATACTGAATCGATTAATAAAAGCTTAAAAATCCGTTTGTTTTTAATTTGAGTAATTTTTCTTTACTCTGTATAGAATTAAATAGAATAATATTGCATAGTTATTTGTTTCTTCAGATTGAGTGTGGGCGCTAGGAAATTATTTACGAAAATAACAATAGTTAACAGCTAGGTACTATGAATGTCAGTGTTTGAAATCATTCTCTCAAGAATTTGTTTCGTAGAATGATTGAATAGTAGGTATTCTGTTATACAGAATGTATAAAGGATCCAGGGCCCTTCAATAAAGTACGAGATCCAGTTATAAGAATATATTTTTATTATTCTTTAAAAAACGAAAGATTTTTCACTTTGATTCCATTGGAAACAATATCAATGAATCAAGGGCGTAGCCAGGGGAGGGGTTTGGGGGTTCAAACACCCCCGAAATGTTTCAGAATTATTTTTGTTGCAAAAATAATCTTTCATTTTGCACTTAAACCAACTTATCTCCAAAAATCTAGTTAAAATTATCAATTCATATCAGCAATATGGACGATATTAAAGTTTCATTCCATTTCTAGAACATACTATCCAACAATTAACTGATAGATTTTCTAAACACCGAAAATTAATATCAGCCATATCTGGTCTGCTACCCCAGAATTTTAACAGAGAATATGAATTAAAAGACGCAGTATCGATGTATTCTTCACTACTTCCAGAAAAAAATAAAAACGTAATTCCATTTCAAAATCGGCATTAGAATGCTTAGATGAGAGCAATCAGAATATGTATACGAACATCTACGCCCTACTACAAATTTTAGCTACGATTCCAGTATCTACTGCTACTCCAGAAAGAAGTTTTTCCAGCTTGAGGAGAATTGAAAATTACCTGCGCAATTCCTCTAGGGAAAACTAGATTGAATGGGTTGGCGCTTATGAATATTCATTATAGTGTGAAAATTGATGAAAATGAAGTGGTTGACCAATTCGCTAGAAAAAAAAGACGGATAGACTTTAACTGGAGAAATTCACCATAAAAAATATTGTTTGTGTTTTCTCATTGTTTCATTTTTAATACCTATTCATATGTTGTTGGCACTATTTGGAGTAAAACGTTAAAAAACCCTATTTAGTTTCAATGAAAGCTTACATCCATACTAATTTCATATGTATTCATCCTGTAAGTATTGTTTGGGAAATAAATATTGTTTTTTCTCCAACCATCAAAAAATGTTGACATTTTTGTACTATTTTCAGGTGCAAAAGTCATAAATTCCCTTACCGTACAAAAATTTGCTCGTTGCTTAGCAACACTTTTAATAGTTTATAATATACGGACTAAAAGTGCCTATTTTTACTCGTAATTTTGCATTCGCTCGGCTACGCCTCGCAACTGCAAATATTGCTCGTAAAAAATATGCACTTTTAATCCTTATAATATAATATACTGTCTTTAAGTTTTTGTTTGAGTGAATAAAAATTAAATTCTGAAGCATATTTGAAATATAGGTTTACCTAACCTAACCAGAAATATCTATGTTGAATATTGTTTCCGAAGTAGGACAAGGATTATTGAATTCTGAAAAACACCAAATACTTGCTACAGAAAGCGACCCTCACAATTCCCGGCACCTACAAAGTCAATTGCCAAAATGTCAAACAATTGACTACAAGCTCTATATTTCAAAGTGGCGAATTTACCAGTTTACAAAATTGAGAAACACGTAGTTAACGAACACTACCAAAACGGAACAAATTCCTAGAAAATGATACATGGCGAGAAACACGACTCGCATTGTCCATTACCTTAAAATATGGGAGATTATTGTCAATAAAAGGTTCTTCAAAATAAAGGGTTTTCCCAAAAAGAGGTGTTATTTTGAACTAGCCCGCTATTTCGGTAGATATCACGTTTGAAGCTGTCATTTTTTGACATTTGACAAGTAGAAAC
>CM024245.1:13814746-13850063 GCA_013421045.1 Propylea japonica
TCGGTTGTAGTCACAAATTTGACGGTATTATTCCATTTAATTCGTTGGGAACAAAGACTGAGATTGCGATTTTTTTGTTTTCGGTCTCGAGATGATAATAGGGAATACTTTTTTCTTCGTCGCAATAGAATATGGATTTTTATATTTCCGTTGTTTTATAACCCAGTCATATTACGTTCTTTTTATGATTGTTTTTTTGAAATTATACACTGTTATGGGAAATATGGGAGCTTCGAATAGCCGCTGCATCTGCAAGTATTGGTTTTAATATAGGTAAATAACACATGATTTTTTTATGATTATTCTGATTGTTCCTAAGCGTCATTGAGTCTATCGATTGAAAAATATGTAATGATTTGACAGTATCATTCTTTTTGTTGATGTTACATATTTGAATTTTTGATTTAGAATTCACAAATTGACGCTATTTTCCTTCAAAATACTTTGGGAAACAAATACCTAGATTCCTCGGTGAAAATAAGTAGGGGTACGTTCATATACAGCATCAAAAGTAGTGTTAAATACGAAGTTAAATACGTCTGTAAACAAATGCGAGGGAGATGATTCCTCAATGAAATAAGCAGTGGTAGTTCATATATTTTTTTCGAAATCGACCCCCCCGTCTAAGATACAGCCTTTGGAAGGCGATGACGAGGGAGTTGACGGTTTTTTTTATTTTTTTTACGGCTTCTAAAAAGTCATAAAATTATAAATACTATGAAGGCATTAAGTAGATTGTTATTCACACATTTTTTAGATCTCATAACTTTATTATTAGGGTTGAAAATAATAACCGCCTATAACCCATTCAATTCTGGAGAAAAAAAGTATCTTGCAAAATTTCGACACAGTCGACTCTTTTCTCGGAAAAATAAAAACTTATATGCAGTTATGTTCATTGTTCATTCCATTTCATCGTAAAGTGTTCCTTAGAATGAATATTCTAAGATATTGTATGTCTATGACAGAAGATGAAACTGTTTTATAAATCTTTCTGAAGGTTTATTTCTTAACTTCCGAAAGAAAATTAGGTATATCTTTTGATTTCACAAATAGAACTTTCTTTCGATAAATAAGCAAAATTGACAAAGCCAATTTTGAGCATAAACAATATCTTAACATATTCATTCTACGAAACATGAAATGAATAGTGATCATAACTGCTTGTAAGTATTTATTTTTCCCGAGAAAAGTATCGACTGTATCGAAATTAGGCGAGAAACTTTTTTTCTCCAGAATTGAATGGGAAATCATAAGAGATTTTATTTTTCGAAAATATATCCCACGAAAACAAAGACCTAGATTGAGAGTTGCGAACTTGAAATAGCCTCTGCATTCGCAGGGGTCCCTTTGAATATTCGCAAAGAAACACATTTTTTTATGATCATACAAATTATTTCTTGGCTTTTTGGTTCTATTGATTACGAAATTGATAATAGAAAAAATTTGACTAGTATTCTGTTTGATTAGTTAGGAATAAAAAATGAAATCGACACATATTCAGTTTCATTTCAATTCGTTGTGAACAATGGCCATTTCTGTTCAATACTTACAATTGTGAATTTTTCAACTCAACAACAGCTCCTTTTCTATAAAATAGTTTCGAAATTATTGTAGTTAAAATTACTATTTGTTCTCATTCTTTGATAACCGTTAGAACAATTTCCTCTTTGAACAGCGGGAAAAAAAAACATTAGGAAGGTGTGAAAACTATATCGACCACACTCACCTGAGCTTAAATCTGAGATGTTTTTAAAACCGGTGTAAACAATAACACAAAATACTATAAATGTTTGCTTCACATTCTCCAGGAGTTACAGATTGTTAAAACAAACTTATCGCTTGATCCTTGTTTAGCATTGGAAAGATTTCGACTGGTTGAAGTGATTCAATGATTTGTTTTCAATTGTTTCAATAAATTGTTCTTTTCTAGTGGACAGTAGACCGAAAATACTTTTCTTATTAGATATAAATGTGATTTCATCAGGTCTCAATACTTCGAAGCTACCACAGTCTCTTTGAAAATATTCTCAAAAACATTAATCGATAATTTGGATCTTTTTTTGATTTATCTTTTGTTAAAAAATCATTTGTTCTCATTTAAGCTGGATTTTTTTATTAGAGCCCTGATGTTTTAGATATAAACGGACGGTTGACTTGCGTCGAGTTTTTCTACTTTTGATATTATGGAAGCTTCATCCCATTAAATCCTGTGGTCTTTATTCAAACATGTTATATTAGAGAAACTGAACGTCTCTTGAATGCTCGAATCAAAGTGTAAGAATTGGAAGTGTCTAACTCGAAACTGTAGAACTGTATTTTATTTAGGGATCTACTTGATATTCGTAAAAAACTTGTATTTTTAACAACTAAATTTTATTACTTCTTCAGACCGACATTTCTTTATTACATCTGTCATCTGTCTTACACTAATTCATAGAATACTAAAAATGACATACATCAATACAATCATAGAATAGGATGAAGGCAGGTTTGTCAATGACAACATATATATAATTCTAACACAAAGAACATAAAAAACTAGCTCAACTTGTAGATACTGATAAGGCAAAGCTTGTTCTGTGAATGAAAACCATAGGATTTGATTAGGTGAAGCTCTAATAATATCGAAAATAAAACTGAGACTCAGAAAATTGAAAGAAGCAGCTTCTATGTAAATATCCGAAAACCCCACCAATCAATCTTCCTTTGATGACAAAAACATCCAATAATAAAATCCAGCCATAAAATGATCAAATTAATCTTTGACAAATGAATAAATCAAAAATATATCGTCGTCAATTGTTTCCTGAGAACTATGAAAAATGACAAACATTTTCATAGATCGACAAAATTTGCTTTTTAGAGAGTTAAGTGTGTAAATGTTTTCCTGGCAACAGATGGCGAACGCTGGCCGAAACGTTGAAGAAGTAAATATGATAGAAATAACCCAAATAATATATCAATGAATGTTCCATCATGAAGGAGATCAGAAGATCTTATGCATAGTTTCTCCAATTTTTCAGGGATATAAATTGGTAATCATTACTTCTGAAGAGGCACAGGCCGAAGCTATAAAACAAAAACGAAAACCTTATTGTAGGTACATAGAAAGAAATTAAAAGGATGAATTAATTGAAGGAATTGATGAACGAAGACAAATCAAATCGGGAATGCCAACGACTAATGGACGTCACTGAACGATCATCGCCAGATCCCCCACGGTGACAACTAAACTTTTTTCTATCTGCGGAACAGAGACGTCAACCATTTAACGAAATAAAAAATTAGCAGTCTTGCTTCGGCCGGCGTTCTTAGAAAACCAAAGAGTCCGAAAGAATTCTGCGACCATTAGGAAATCGGGAAGCTTTAAGTAACTATAAGAACCTGTCTTGGGCACTTTGCGGTGTTGCCAGACCAATTTGTTTCATTTTCCTATCGAAAATGGAATATCCGTATATATGGAAAAATGATTGTTTGTTCTCGTGGATAACAGATAATTTTCATTTTTTGGTGTAATTTTTTATTGTTCAAATATGCAGTTATTCAAGAAGGTAAATTAAAAGCATAGATTATGCCATCAGTCATTGATATATCCATTATTGCCAGTAGTAAACTATAGTTTATACAAACATTTCAACAAGCTCTCTTCGTTTTCGTTGTATCTCAATGAAAGTTCATTGTCGTTACTTGATTGGCAGTGACAATGAAATAAACGATTTTTTTGTCTCAACCTCAATTATTTCAGAAACACTTCGTGTGAGCTGAACACTAGCTGACTGCACAGCTGGTTAAACAGCACAAACCATAACTTATGTAATACCTAATGTTGAATGGTTGTTTAAAAAAATAGAAGAATTGGAAATAACTAACCAAAAAATGCATATACGGGGTGTCCCATTACTCGACGTCAACCCGGAACCGGGTGAAAAAGGCAAGTAATGCTGGTTGTCAGAAAAATATAAAAAAAAATCAAGTTGCATGATTTCAAAATAATGCGCATTAAAAAAACACGCAATATTCCACACCCTGTGACAGTCTTTTCGCTTTTCGCTGCCACAAATATCAACTTTTTCCAATTTTTTTCTTTGCTGTGTAACCTTGAATAATGCTTGTCTAAACTGTAATCAAAATTTTGATACCAGCTGCTCTAGTTTCATAAAAATAGGGCTCACTCTCAGAAAAAAAATTCGAAATAAACAATTGCCTAGTTTCAAACTGACTGTATTGAAAAAAAAATGTACTACGTAGGTTTGGCATGTTTTTCAAAAGTTGGCGCATTTAGTAAGGATTCCAAAATGGTATAATACTTGTTTAATTGTAGCTGCCGTAGTTCAAATTTATTTTCTATTGCCTTTGAATACACTTTTTCGTTAACTGTTTCCCAGTAATAAAGCCCAATGGATTCAAGTCCGGTGAACGGGCCGCCACGAGATTGGACCAGAACGTTCGATCCATCTTCCGGGAAAAAATGTTATCAGAAAAAAAAATTCCAGAGAAAATAATTTTTCTAGTAAAAATTTTTCCGGAGAAATTCCTTTGAAAATTTTTTTTTCTGGTAACATTTTTTCCCGGAAGATGGATCGGACGTTCTGGTCCAATCTCGTGGCCGGCCCGTTCACCGGACTTGACCCATTGGACTTTATTACTGGGAAACAGTTAACGAAAAAGTGTATTCAAAGGCAATCGAAAATAAATTTGAACTACGGCAGCTACAATTAAACAAGTATTATATCATTTTGGAATCCTTACTAAATGCGCCAACTTTTGAAAAAACATGCCAAACATACGTAGTACATTTTTTTTTCAATACAGTCAGTTGAAACTAGGCAATTGTTGAATTTTTTTTCTGAGAAGTAAGCCCTATTTTTAAAAAACCCAGAGCAGCTGGTGTCCAAATTTTGATTACAGTTTAGACAAGCATTATTCAAGGTTACACAACAAAGAAAAAAATTGGAAAAAGTTGAAAAGTGATATTTGTGAGCGAAAAGCGAAAAGACTGTCACAGGGTGTGGAATTGCGCGTGTTTTTTTAAATGCGCATTATTTTAAAATCATGCAACTTAGATTTTTTTTATATTTTCTGACAACCAGCATTACTTGCCTTTTCACCGGTTCCGGGTTGACGTCGAGTAATGGGACACCCTGTATGTATGAAATACGTTGTGAGTACGGTGGAGCTCACATTTGAGAAACTAAGGTCCTTTGAATGTTAAGGTTATTCTTTATTCTCATTAGACGTGCCAGGAAACGAATCGGCAAGGCATATGCTAGGCGCGAGCAAAATTTCTCGAGGCAATTCACACAGCAATAGGCTTGCCGTGGATTAAGTAGGTTTCAGCTTTGTGAAAAGTAAAATGTTCCCGACTTCTACGTTAATCAAAATTGCTCTGCTGTTATTTGAAGAAGAGCTTGAAATGAACAATTCTAGAAAGAGAAAAGGACTTTGGGTACATAAAATATTAAAGAAACGAAACCAAGACAAAGAATTTGCAACGTTGCACCCAGAACTTTCAGATGACCATATATTTTCTCTAACATATTCGATAAGGATTTCATCTTCTCCTAATGAAGAGATGTCCTTCTTCTGACGAGACGACATATTCACTCTTATCACCACTACACTCGTAAAATCCTAGGAACGAAAATACTATCAAGCCGGTAACTCATTCACACTTGTCTGAACTTGCTCGGAACATGCTCGGCAAATATTGTTTGAGAAGAACCCTGCGGGCAAAGGCCATCGCTTGCCGAGACGTTGCCGGCATAATGTGAATTTAACCTCACAAAAACCATATGATCAATGAAAAAGATATTTTACCGATTCGGTGCCTTGTCTGTACCGAGCACGTGGCATGCACGAAAGGGAGAATTGTCCTTTAGGATCAAAAAACATTAAAAAAAACTAGCACAACAGGGTGATTCTGATAAGTCAAAGCTTGTCCAACATGCTTTGCACGAACACCATCATTCTAGGCGGTGTAGCTTCTCAAAATCAAAAGAAGAAAAATTGAAACGTAAAAAATTGAAGGAAGCAGCTATCATGCCAATAACCGAAGAACCTTTTCAGTCAACCGTCTGTTGATCAAAAAGATTTGGGACCCAATAATGAGATAAATCTCAAAAAAATGAATTTATTGTTTGGCAACTGAATTAATCAAATATCAAAGTCATCAATGATTGTTTTCTGAGAACTGTCAAAAATTACACATTGGCGATTTCAGGGAAGGAGTAATCGTGATAATCAGTCCCCCTAGGAATTTTTCGAACGGGCATTTATTGGTTATTGTCGATTTTATACATTTCAGGAATTTAAGTTATGTTTTATCTTTTTTTTTTAATTACCCCTCTAAGCAATTTGGCTCTAAAAGCATTTGAATATACTCACATCATCAAGAATTTCACTTCTACAATGCGAGATCATAGCTTTTCGACACTTGAAGACGCGAATGAATTCAGAATGCATGTTCCTCAATCAGAGTGGTAAATGTAATGTGGGGCAGCTGCCCCCCTTAAGCTTCACAAGTATTCCTTGGAAACTCATGAGAAAAAATTTTTTTTCATCCACACTACCGCAAATCATTATTTCTATTCTACTTTTCTTGCCTCCTACCTAGCCTGAAGGCTGGGGATGCCTTTGGCTTCGACAATTGGTTCAAACGCAAGCTGAAGAGTATAGATTTCCGTGGGGAATATTTTGAAAAACAATTAAACAATTTTCGATGGTGAATATTTGTTTTTGTTATCTAAAATCGAAATATGTAAGACAACCTCGAGTTCAACCGAGCTACCGCAATCTTAAAATGGACATGCAATTTTTTCAATTCCTGTGCAAATACCACGGAGATGCCTTTTTCTGTCTATTTTACGGAAAAAAATCCATGCCTAAAACCCCATTTTCTTGCATCGGTATATTCGTTAGAAACAATTCCAAAAGTGTCCCAGAAAACCCAGTTTCTGGGAAAATTTTTATAATCTGACAACAGTGGTCCAGAGATGTATGTGAAGCAGGCGGTCGAGAAGAAGAACTTGAGATAAGCTAAAACGTCGCTATCTCGAGTACAAGGCAAAGCACTCTGGGCAGGTAAGTGAAATAATTAATGCGTCTGAAAAATAGGGACCAGCAAGATAATGTTGAAAGCCTTTTCGAAATTACGATGACCCCTGTTTATTTACTTAGCAGCAGGTTTACCTTCATTTTTTTTGATTTGTCAGGTGTTTTGCCATTGATCTGGTACACGACTGAGAATTTGAAAGATCTCTGCTCTATTATCTATCCTTGGTGCTCGAATTCTTGTGGTTCTTGCCATCATTGTGGCAGGGCGCCACGAATTAATATTGACGAAGACAAATCTTCTTTATGGGTGGAAAAATTCATCGCAATAAATCATTCTACAAAAAATCGTTTATACAAAAGACAGTGTGTTAGTGAATGAGTGCGACAAACTTCAAGGAGTGATTCTGAGGGAAAATTTTGAGATTATGCTAAAAGAATTTTGTCCGCAAATGCATCATTTTCCGAAGTACGGGGAGTTGAAGTTTTCCCCAAAAACTGTCAAAAAATTGATACGCCACTGAGATATTTCAAACTAACTATCTTTTTTGAATATGTACTTCGTTATATTCGTGACAAAAATATCTCTGCTTTTTTTATGCAAAAAATCTTAACGTATTTATCGCATTTAGCACGTTATGTAGTAGCGACTTTACGTTAAAATGTTTCATTTTTTACATAAAACCAGCGCCCCATACGAAAAAAACAAAATTTTTTTTCTGCCACGAATTGAACAAAGAATTCACAAATTGTCAGTTAGTTATGAATATCTCAGTGACGTACAATTTTTCCCCAAACAAAATTTAGATCATTAATCGTACAGTCCGTTCACGAAAGGTTGAGCGCATAGTAAGCGTTTGTTTATTTATCTGAAGTTGGCAGTATTTGCTATCATAACGTGAAATAAAGTCAACGTTGCCGAATGTACCCGGCCTCGTCCGACGAGCTTGCGAGTTATCAGAGAACTCTATGTTATATTGACAACATTGCGTATCAATCTGACAAGAAAATAAAAAACATAACCTAACATTTTAATATACACAGTGGAAAATGCCAAATTTCCATGGCCAACCGACGGCTCAACCTTTCGTGAACGGTCTATATGCGAGCCAATGATGAACCAAAAATTTTCCACCCCTTGAAACCCACCAAATTTAAATCGCATTACTCTACCAGTAATTAGACAGTTGCGAAGTAAAACTCTAACACCCCGTATCTCAGAATATGAATCATTTGCGGACAAAAGTTGTATAGCATATAATATAATGTCATCGTGTTTTTATGCAGAATCATGTCCTGAAGTTTGTTGCACTTATTTACCAACACCCTGTATTAATGAATATTATAATAGCTCATAAGCAACTCTGCAGTTTCAAACTTCATTATGTATCAACTGTTTTGTCATCTGTGATTAGCTATGATCAAATTAATAAATGGGTTTTATTAAAACAATCACGAACAAATTCATTGAATAAATGTCCATGAACTATGGCAGACCACTCCTTGGACATCCTGTACATTATATATCTTGTACAAACCTATTAAATAAGTAGAAGAAAGGGCGGGTATTATGATAGACCGTTGTACCATGGACCACCATGATGGTAAATTAAAACCACATACTTGCTGTATTCGCAGGTTCTTTAGGAGCGCATAATTTCTCTCATGCTTGTAGAGATTTTATGAAGAAAGCGTAATTCATCATTTTTTATGAGCCCATAAGACCCCAATTATCATTATTCAATTTTTTCGAATCTGTTTTTGGTTTTTCGGAGAAATTCCTTTACGATCGAACTGAAACATTTCGAACGATTGAAAAGAAAATTAAACTATATATCGAGCGTGCTATTGTGGGTGTCCGTATTTTTCAAATTTTGCTCCAAAAGTGGTATCAATAGACTAGGTTCATTGATAAAGTAATCCTGCATCCTATTTCATGAACTGTCGCTCCATATTTGTGCATCATTTCGTTGACATCCTATATTCAGAATTATTTTATTTATTTATTTATTAACTATGGAATACACACGGATGATTTTCACATCAAAAAAAGTATTTACAAAAGATTAAACAAAAGTGCATACATGAAAATACATTACAAATTCCCCATGGTCACAAAGAGCTACAATCCAAATTTTAAACATACAGAAAATTTCGAGACATACCGAAAAAGAAGGATTAAGTACATACTTATTCCCAATTACCGTGAAATAATTTATTCAGAATTATCATTCCAAACAGGTAACAACTGACCTGATTTAAATTTTCCGAATTATTTTGCGACTTCAGTTTGAAAAATCTCTGGTTTGAGTAATTTTTAGGTACCTACTTAATACTGTTAGGTACTATTTATACAACACTTCAAGGTTGATCTTGTCATTACTCAGTAAACTAATATTCCTTAGCATTTCGATTTTTGATCATTGCAAAATTATTGCAAGGCATAATATTCTTATGCATATATGAATTCATCTAACTCAACAAATTAAATTATCAATTTTAATTTTGAAAACCGATACATTTATCTGCAGGTATTCAATGAAGGCTTTCGATATAATGATTAATGTGTCGACGTCCAACAGTGTTTGTTTTTCTCTTGAAGCTAGTTGGTTCCATTATTTCCAGAGCCCAGATAACAATTACCAAGCATGACTCTCCGTATTTCAACTGGTTTTCGAATTGGGCCGGACCTTCCATCAAAGGAGAACGAAATTACCAAAACTTGAAGGTTCTTCTTGATTCGTTTTTTAAATAACCGAAAAAATATTATAATTTCAAGTAATACTTGATTAGTACTAGAACAATATGAACTTTCATAGAAAAATCTTGGTGAACCTGTAATGAGTACAATGGGGAAATGAAAATATTCACCCCATTGTAGAATTTAAAAATTTAAGAAAAGCCTTGAGCAGTAGCTTATGAGCGCTCGTTCTTTGGTGGAGCAATAAGACCATTACCTCAAATTTAATATGCGATTTGGGATAGATACCAAATATATAAATGCAGAATCTCGGCAAAATCGGAATTATATTCTGGAAATAATTCAAAAATTGAAATATGTAAAGATAAATAATTGAAAAAATTGAATTTTATGGTTATGATGATGCGATCCTCTTGAAATTCTGCACGAACATTCAGTATATCAGTCTTGATTCACAAAATAAATTTCATTTGAATCCGTTATTCTGTTATGGAAATATAGAGATTCTTCTTTTCAATATTCCAAATGAATTTTTTATGGTTCTGTAGACACTATGTCCACAAAATTCTGCATGAACATTCAGTGTATCAATCTTTATTAACAAAATAAATTTTATTCGAATCGGATATTTTTTTATGGAAATATGAAGATTCTTCTTTTCAATTGAATTTTCTATGGTTTTGTTTACACTATGGCCACGAAATTTTGCATGAAGCTTATTATGAGCATCTTGCATATGGCCGCGACATTTCATTTCGATGGGTTTTATTTTGACTGAGATATTGAGGAACAAAAATTTTGAATGGCCATATTTTGTGGAACACCATGTACGATTTGGCTGAGCTATTTGGAAACCGAAATCACCCTGAAAATTTCAAGTTTCTAGGTCAATCGAAAGTTATCGTGCTAACGGATGGCCGGACGGCCCTAAGGACAGAATTGAGTTTGAACACGGATTATTCATCAGGTAGTCAAACCCTTTCGTTTGTGACCATTTTCGGCTCAAAATTGGAAAAGTACAGATATTTGCGCAAAACGATATAGCACTCGTTTAAGTAGAACGACCGCTCAAAAAGAAGTTTTAAACGAAAAAATAATCTATATATGGACAGAAATAACGCACCACTTAAATACTCACCTCGTATATTAATCAAACATTCTGACAAGTTGTAAAACAAATGGATAGGGAGAAAAAACTCTTGAACATTTCGAATACGGATCTGAGTGTGTGGGCTGAAAGACAAAAGGGCGAGCGCGGCAGTGGGCAACTTTGCTCTCCAAATACTTTCGGCTTCCAATCGACATAACTACAATAGGAATGTCCATTGTGTGGTCGTCTTATTTTTGCCTCATTGATTTCTTTTATTTAGTGGCTATGCGCCTAGCCCTGTAAAAAAGTTAAAACAAAGCGGATGATAGACTGCCGATGTTAATACGGTTCCCCGAATTCTAAGTGGACCTCATACGGAGTGACAAACTGCTTTATGCAGAAGAAACTGAAGTCTTTCGTAATTAGAGATGAGCATTATAAGCAGTGGGTTCCTTTTATGGAGATTGCCTCGAATATGATGTCAGATTTTCTTTCCGAAATATGACTTTCAGATTGTTATCAGCATTATGATTTTTCATATTAATGGAATTTCCTCATTTTCTGGTTACTGGAGTTTTGATCCTTGAAAATCTTGGAAAATTTGAGGATTAATTAAGATACTTCTTTTGAAATTCATCGTTCGTGATGTTTCAAACGTTAATTAGTTAGTGTAATATAAGTGAGTGTTCTCTAACCTCTTCAATTTGCCTCACATTATACCAATGCCTACTTTTGAATAACAAAGGCTCCCAAAATGTTTTGTACAGGATGTTCGTGAGCAAGTGCGACAAACATCAGGAATAATAATAAATACATCTAACACAGAATTTGTAAAAATTCAATTTTCTGACAGCTATTGTCGGAAGCTGGTCGCATTAATTTGCTGAATTTTGAGTTAGATTTTGCGATTTTTACGATTGAGGACGGCGAATGCTGACTGAAACGTTGGATAAAACAATCCAAGATAATGGAAACAGCCCAAATAATCTTTCAACCAAAGAGCAAGCAATTATCAAGAATTTCCCGTTCACAATTATAATTAATAAACATATAACTTTTGTCCGTAAATGCATCGTCTTCCCCAAAAAATGGTACGCCAGAGAGATATTTCGAACTAACAATCATTTTTGAGGGCTCGTTCTACTTAAACGATTGCTAAATCGTTTTGCCCAAATATCTGTAATTTTCGAATTTTGAGCCAAATTTTGAGAATTCAATTCTGTCCGTGGGGCCGTCCGTTAGCACAATAACTTTCGAAGGGATTGTCTTAGAGGCTTGAAATTTTCAGGATGATATCAGGTCCAAAATGGCTCGGTTAAGTTCGTTAACCAGCCAAGTCGTACAGGGTGTTCCATAAAATATGGCCATTCAAAAATTTTGTTCCTTAATTTCCCAGACAAAACGCAATCCATCGAAATGAAATGTTGCGGCCATATGCAAGATGCTCATAATAAGCATCATGCAAAATTTCCTGGCCATAGTGTAAACAGAACCATAGAAAATTCAATTGGAATATTGAAAAGAAGAAACTTCATATTTCCATAAAAAAATATCTGATTCGAATAAAATTTATTTCGTGAATAAGACCATAGAAAATTCAATTGAAATATGGGAAAAAGAATATACTTCCATAACAGGATATCCGATTCAAGTAAATTATTTTTTTAATGAAGACTGATGTAATGAGTTTTCATGCGAAATTTTGTGGTCAAAACGTAGAAAAGTCAATTGGAATGTTCAAAAGAAGAATCTTCATATTTCCATAACATAATAATCGATTCAAGTGAAATTCATTTTGTTAATGGAGATTGATATAATGAATAGTCATGCAAATTTTCAAGAGGATAGCATTTTTTGAATAATTTCCATAATATAATTCTCATTGTGCTGAGATTGATTGAGGTAATAGTCTTATTGCTCCACCAATGTACGAGCGCTAAAAGCTCCTGCTCAGGGCTTTTCGAATTTTTTTCTTTCGATATTATTCCATATTCGGAGGTTCTTGAAAGGTTTTGAGGGTTTGATGTTCTGCAGTGGTATAAATACATCAACAGTAGTGGTTACACAGGGTGGGTAAAAATGTCAGCACCTACCCACTGCAATAAATTCGTTATTTGGAACAGCAGATATATTATATATATATATTCTTTTGAATTGAGAGTAAAGTACAATACATGAAACAAAAAAGTCCCTAGCTGAGATTAGTGCAAAACGGGGTACCATACTAGTCTGCGTATGATACCAGAGCTCAGAGATAAACCTCAGTAGAAAAATCCCTTTCTCGCCATTTTAACAAAATTGAAGCCTAAAACTATTCGAATGAATACCTTCAGTATTCAGATACAAAATACTTAATTATTGCTTGCTCTCGGGCCTGGAGGGTGTTTTACAGCATGTCTGGCCTGTGACGATTTTTCGAATATTCTGTTCTTCTAAGACCGCTACAAGACCCCACTGAAGGATAATCATCTCCCATAGATTTAATCAGTGGTATTTGTTTCTAAATATCGAATTCGATTTCGGAATAATGATAAAAAACGATTTACAGCAGCCATGGGAGTTAAGTTGGTCGAAAAAAATTGTTCTGAATGAACCAACCAATGTAGCCACCAAGAACTTAATGACCTTTTAAATGCAAAAGCTGAGGCGAAGGTTTGTCTGGAATTGCCGGTTCTTCGATACGTAACATTCATTATTCAATTATTTATTGAGCGAGGAAATCGTATAACTACTTGAAAAACAATTAAAGCAGAGTAAAAAGGTTTTGTGAGGAGCTCGCGAGCAAATAACGGCGACCGGTTTTGTTTGTCCGGTTCAAGACGTAAGATTCATTTATTTACAGTTCGCTGCCATCAGAAGACCTGCTGCTCCATACGTGTGCCCGATTGATATACAGTGTTTCCCAGACAGTCAGTAGTTCTTTACCATAAATATTTCCTAGAAAATTTACTCAAATGATGAGTAAAATACGCCAAATGAACTCCACTTTGCCATTGCCATTTCCAGAAAAACTTCAAGAAAAGTTTGAAAGTATATTGGAATGAAATCCAGGTTTGGAAGATTTGTCTCTTATCGAAAGTTTTATTTATGGAACGGCAGAAGTTTTACCTGAAACTATAAGGGAGAACATAGCACCAACCATCCTCCCCAGTTGTGTCCATGAATGTGGAGCGAACCTTTTCGACATAAAAAATATTCAAAATGATCGAAGGCAAAATTTAGCAATAGAACATTTGGAACAATATTTAATTATTGAAAACGTTAAAAAAACATTAAATTAAATTCTCATACCATTTTATTGAGAGTTGATTTTTAAATAAAAATTACTTTCCTTTTTTTTGAGTTCCCAAAATTCATTATTTAATATTGCAAATTCTGCTTATTTTCGCGCATATTCCAAGCATTTTTCATGCATATTTGCATGCATATAACAACGTTCTTATGAAGCAAATAATCCGGTCTCTAATTATGAGAAAACAGAAAATGTATTGTCTTCTTCCGCACTACTTCCACTCATAAGTTGTGAGTTGCTCATGCCTAGTCATGAAATGTTGAGAGCAATTTCTGATTGAAAATGAGACTAAGTGGTTTTTTTGCAATTTTTTTCTAAGAACTATATACTACTGGCTTAACCTCACTAAAAACTATTGTGAGATTTTCAACACAGCCCCAAAAATATAATTTCATTGTATCATATATGAATACCGATTTGTTCGAAATTAAAATTAATGAACAAACACACACTTCTGTCAGGAATAAATAATAGTTACTTGACTAATCTTTGCTATTGTGTGACATCTAAGACCCTCAAACATTTAAAAATAAGGAATAATTTTTTCAATTCATTCATTCTTTTCTTTCTGATATGTATCATTACGTATCGGATTCGAATTATAGACCAACAACTATAAGAATAATACTTTTGATTTTTTAAACCAGATGTAACATTTCCCAATCAAAAAAAGTCTTGCTCACACTTACTCTAAAAAAAAAAGTTATGTTACGGATAACCGAATAGAATTTTTTTCTACCAATTGGAAATATTCATAAGAGACCACGACGCACCAAGGGGGCAGCCAAATGAAATTAAAAACCTACTTATTCTTATTGAAATGCGCTAATAAACTCCACATTAGGTATGCAAATATACGAGACGAAGTTTAAACCGTACGTCCTGTTAGCGTTCTTGTTTGTCGAACACATTATTGATAATTTATGCAAATGATATTTCCAATTCATTACAACACACATGCATTTTATCCACGGGTTTGAAGGATGGTATGTGATGGAAAAACAATGTCAGTCAATGCAACCAACTGATATGTGATATGTGAATAGAGTGAATACCAATAACTTGTCATAAATATTGTTGATATTTTTCCAGAATAATTATTATGAACACAATAACAAATGGAATAAAAAAATCAAGGAGTATCTTTCTGGAAATATTTCTATCCATTTACCTACTACCATCGTTGAATTCTTTTTTGAATCATATAATCATCATCAATATCTCAGACAAAACGAAACTGATCGAAATGAAATGTTTCGACCAGATGCAAGATACTCATAATAACCCTCATGCCAAATTTTGTGGCGATACTGTTAACAGAACCATAGAAAATTCAAGTGCGTTATTCTTTCGATTTTCACGATATTTGCGCCAGTTTTCGTGATTCTACATTTAAATGTGCCTTAAAGTGATATTGAAGTTCATTTACTTCAGAAAAATGCCGGAACACTGTATCATTTATACGACATGTGAAAAACATGATTGTTTACGAACATAAACATTCCGGAATTGAGTACAGTAACGTGGGTGGATTATAGATGATAGGTATTGCTTTAATTATGTTCCTCTTATTCTATTCTATTAATCTATAATTAGTAAGAATATTTCCCTCCTGTCAAAAATCCCATGTAAATGAAATGCAATTACCTCATAATTACAGCGAATATTTCTCTCCTGTCAAAAATTCTATGCAAATAGAGTGCAATTACCGCATAATTACAGCGATGATTGCATTGTAGAAAGCGAAAGAGTCCAGCGATAATTGCACTCTGTCAAATTTGACAGGTTAGTCGAAAGATATTCCCCCGAAATACACTCGTGCATCAACCGGATAATTTCGCATTGCAGCGTGTTTGTCGTTGAAA
The DNA here is from genome assembly GCA_013421045.1 of Propylea japonica. Taxonomy (NCBI): domain Eukaryota; kingdom Metazoa; phylum Arthropoda; class Insecta; order Coleoptera; family Coccinellidae; genus Propylea; species Propylea japonica. The sequence goes on from CM024245.1 coordinate 13,830,748, forward strand.
AATTGCATTCGGTCATTTTCATTTTTGAAGAAAGAGCCCTCCACCTTTAGTTACAGGCACTTTCTCGAAAAATTATCGGTAATTTTGGGCAATTACTTACGATATTGTACCGTCGTTGATAACCATAAGGAGGATGCAACATATTTCTAGAAAAAAATCCTATCGATGTAAGTTTATGAAGAAATTATATTAAATTCGTTTCAGTACCCCTAAAAACACACAAATCTGTTTTTTGTTCACAGTAAACTGGCAAATTTCAAAACAAAAACATTTGTTTTGTATATTTGATCCTCAAATTCATTTCATTGATATCTAGTAGAGTCAAATAGGGTTTTTAGCAGGAAAGTTTTGGGGTAGTTTTGATTTTTTCGGTTTTTTATGTTTTTTGGGGTGCTGAATCCGAATCTGAGGTTTGCTAACAAAATTTCGTGAGGGAACATTGAAAAAAATACAAAAAAGAGAACAAATCTCATTCTTTGGCAGTTTTCTGCTTATAACTCGGAAACTATCAACTTTTCGTGAAAAACCTTTCCATACAAAATGAAAGTACATGAAATTTCCCACAAATTGTATTACCACAGCTTGTTCTGCGACAACCCGTTCTGGCTCAAATTATAGTGGAAAATGAGGTATTTTCTATGACTCAATAAATGAAAATAAATTGAATTCCGTGGTTCCGATAATGCGAAAGTCTTGAAATACTGCATGAGCATTCAGTATATCAGTCTCGATTCACAAAAAAAATTTAACTCGAATCGGATATCTTGTTATGGAAATATCAATATTCTTCTTTTCAATATTCCAATTCAATTTTCTATGGTTCTGTTCACACTATGGCCACCAAATTTTGCATGAAGCTTCTTATGAGCATCTTGCATATGGCCGCAACATTTCATTTCGATGGGTTTTGTTTTGTCTGAGATATTGTGGAACAAAAACTTTGAATGGCCATATTCTATGTTTCATAAAACATGGCCATTCAAAATTTCTGTTCCTCAATATCCCAGATAAAACTAAACCAATCGAAATGAAATGGTGCGGCCAAATGCAACATGCTCATAATAAGCCTTATGCAAAATTGTGTGACGATAGTGTGAAGAGAACCATAGAAAATTGAATTGGAATATTGAAAAGAAGAATCTTTATATTTCCATAACAAGATATCCGTTTCGAGTTAAATTTTTTTTGTGAATCGAGACTGATATACTGAATGTTCATGCAAAATTTCAAGACGTTGGTATTATCGGAACCACGGAATTTAATTTTTTTTCATTTATTGAGTCATAGAAAATACCTCATTTTAACTATAATTTGAGCCAGAACGGGTTGTCGCAGAACAAGCTGTGGTGATACAATTTGTAAGAAATTTCACGTACTTTCATTTTGTATAGAAAGGTTTTTCACGAAAAGTTGATAGTTTCCGAGTTATAAGCAGAAAACTGCCAAAGAATGAGACTTTTTCTCATTTTTTGTATTTTTTTCAATGTTTCCTCACGAAATTTTGTTAACAAACCTCAGATTCGGATTCAGCACCCCAAAAAACATAAAAAACCGAATAAATCAAAACTACCCCAGAACTTTCCTGCTAGGGGTTCTTTTGAGCACAAAATGACTGGACTAATCGCGCTTGGGCATATTTATGTCCTTTATTGATCTGAGAGGATTCTCAAGCATTCAAGAACTAAATTTTTGCTGATGAGAAATATTCGAATTATGTGGTTTGCATTCTATCGAAGAAACCAGACAAATCTTCAACATTTCATCGAATCCAGATGACTCAGATATGTACTCTTTAATAACGCGTACCATTTTCCCTGAAGCAGAAAATTTCAAACAGCGCCATCCATGGCAATTTTAAAATGTCCCCTGACTCACTAATTTCGGAGCTAATTTTAAGAAATCCGCACGTAAAGGGACCCGTATTTTTTCGGGTGCAACCAACCGACAGACCGACAAAGAAAGAGCTAGTGGCGCCAGTCAGCCCCTGTGACGTCTACACCCAAAGTACTTCACCATGTCGGTCGAAGTGGATTTTATCATAGACTTGTCTACCAGTGTATCCGGTGTAACTAACTCATTTATAATTGAGACTGTCTTTGTTGCCGTATTGCTCTTTTCACTCTGCTTATCGCACTCCATGGACTGATAGGCCGAAAAGCACTTCAGACGCTAAATATTTAGTGCAGGAGGACACTTTTCGATTAAGATTGTCTCCTCTTCGACCGTCGACGCATTAGTGTTAGGGGACCTTTTAGAGTTATCTGAGTGACTTATGACTGCGATTTTTATGGTCTTTTTTACCTTTCGGCTGGAAGTTTTGATGACACATACTTCGACGAAATGGGTTGAGTGGTTTCGAGATTATTAAATGGGAATATTTTGTTTTGGAGATGAAAGCTGAATTAATCAGTTATCTTAATTGAATAAGTCCATTTATAAGCGATTTATAAATGATATGTTTCAAAAAGTAAATTTGAATAATTTCTAAAAAAAGAGCTTCATAAGCTTTTGTCCAGTTGGTCATCATACTATCATATAAGAAATATTCTTCGATATCAACGAGCGTGAGTTGTTAAATTTTGATCATCTAATTTGGTTTCGTTAATGTCAACGACAATGTGGTCATATAATATTGTAATAGAAAGTTTAAATTCGAAGTGTCGGTCAAATGTTGACTAATTTGTATTATTCATATTCTTGATGAAACTGATGATTCTACTGAAGTTATGAATGTTTTGAATTCAATCATTCTTTTTTTTCGATATGTTCCCACAATCAACCATTGATTGCGAATTACAGATCATGAGATCAAGAACTACGCTCACAGGCAAAATATTCGATCCAACCGAAAAATCGATGAAGTTTGTTAATTCATAAATATTTTATTTCGAGTCCGATTCGAATAATTTTTTTTTCAATTGTAGGTATATTCACCCTTAATCAATCACCAGTTTTGAATTCCAAGAAAACTCGGCGTTTGTTATTTTAAACATGGCGAAACAAAATCTATTTTTTAACCCTGACTTCAGAACCACCTCTGGAGTGTTCCAATTGTTCCACTGTGTGATTTTTATTCCATCATCAAGATAAATCTTCTCTTGACAATTCAATTATTCATTTATAACAATAGCTCAATTCTTGTTGAAGATACAGGGTTTTCAGTAAAAAATTAAATTTTGCTAAGGCTTCAATAGTACTTCAACAAATTCAATCTAAAATTCTGACCTAATGAAAATAAACTGAGAACTAAGTCAAAAACATAACGTGTTTTCCTCTCAGACGCTGATAACGGGTGCAATTTGTCTCTTCATGTCCTCATTAAGGGTTTGAATCAATAGGATCATCACTGAGCTACTGCAGGAGTTGGTACGCGAGTTCGAATTTTCCTACCAAGAATATCCAAACATGCCCAATTGGGTTCAAATCTGGGTTTAGAGCAGGCCAATTGAATTCTTGGATATCAACCTCTGCAATACTTCCTGGTAATCCTAGCCACATGCGGTTGATGAGGTTGGGCATGATAAAGTATTAGCACGAAATCGTCTCCGATAAACGTTGCATATGGAACATGTCGCGCTAAAACTCCTCTTGTTTTATGTTTTCACCCAGTTTCCTGTTTATTTTCATAGTGTTCGGATTCAAGGTTCAATCTGTGAAAGTACTTTCATAGCCATATCGATATTTTGGAGTTTAATGTCGCTCTGAAAACCCTCTATCTTCAAAAAAATGAGCTATTGTAATAAATGAATAATTGAATTGTCAAGAAAAGATGTGCCTAATGATGAAATGAGAAATAACACGGTGAAACAACCGGAACACACCAGAGGTGGTTCTAAAGTTAGAGTAAAATAAAAAAACAGACTTTGTTTCACCCTGTATAGAATGGCGTTTGACAAGTTTTCTTGAAATTCGAAACTGGTGTATGATTGAGGGTGAACACACATACAATTGAAAAAAAATCGGTCGTATCGAACTCGAAATAACATATTTATGAACGAACAAACTTCATAGATTTTCTGAGTGGATCGATAATTATTTTGCCGGTGAGTGTATTAGAATAATACTTTCGGTCTTTTGAACCTATAAATAGCATGTGCGAATCAATGAAACCCGAATATTTTTCTCGCGTATGAGTTGGAGGGGTCGATTATTAATGCACCTGATTTTATCGACGCTGCATATGTGGGTTCCATTTTCAGACGCTAAAAATTTGGTGCAGGAGGACAAAATTCAATTAAGATTGTCTCGTCTTCGACGCATTAAAGTTGGGAAACCTTTTAGAGTTTATCTGAGTGACTTATGACTGCTATTTTTATGGTCTTTTTTACTTTTCGGCTGGAGGTTCTGATGACACATACTTCGACGAAATGGGTCGAGTGGTTTCGATATTATTGAATGGGACAATTTTGTTTTGAAGATGACTGGGTGTGGAATGATTGGTTATCTTTATTCAATAGGTCCATTTATACTGATTACTGAATTCATGAATAATGTGTATCGAAAAGGGAATTTGTTTGGTCTCAAAAAAAGTGCTCATTTTGTCATATTATTAAATAAATATTCTTCCATATAAAGAAGCGTGATTTGTACAATTTTGATTACCCTACAATTATTGGTTCGGTTAATGTCAATGATGACATATTATAATATTGCTACAGAGCAAGGGCGGATATAGCTTTTTTTCATGGGGGGGTAGTAATGATTCAAAATCGATAAATCAGGTTCAAAACTTGAAAAAAAAAATAATCAAAATATTTAGGAGGAATAATATAATAAGAAAAAATAGTAGTAAAGTAATAGTAGTAAAAAAAACAAACAAATGAAAATATGTGAACCACGTTGCGTAACTTTTTCTAAGGTTTTCGATATTCATGGGGGGGGTAATTACCCCCATTACCCCCCCCCCCCGTAAATCCGCCCTTGCTACAGAGAAATCTTTCATTCGAAGTTCAACCTAAATATCAAGTTTTGATTGATTTGTATTTATATTCCCGAAGAAACTTATGATTTTACAGAAGTTATGGTTATGTTTTTGGATTGACTTATTCTTTTTCTTCCGATATGTACTATTGCGAGTTGAATACGAATCAAAAATAAAGGAGTTAAATATAAGAATAATACTTTGGGCCTTCTAGGCCAAATTAAGAATGTCCGAATCAATAAAACCAGAATACATATTTTTCTTGCTAACAAGACAGGGAGTTGAATATATCAATATATTGTCTCCTTTGAATTTTTTTTCTAGGAATCTTCACGAAATTATATGAGTATAAGTCCATTTTGTTACAATGTAAGAGTATTTCGATTTTATATACGCAGAAAATTCTGCATAAATCGCACATCATCATTTATGATCCGGGATTTTTCATCATAAGCCCAACCAAGTTATTTCATTCAACACACACTTCTCTCATAGTATTTTACACGCACAACTATGGTAAGATTGTCATCAATGATAGAAAGTTTCTGCACTGAAACAAGAGCGTATAAACTTCAAGTCAATTTTGAGTTGGGTAGTCTCAAACGACTCGATTTGACTAACTAGGTATTGGAGAATCCGAGGTCAAAAAAATCTATTCGGTTGTCCGTAAAATAACTTTTTTTTCAGAGTAAGTACAAGCAAGGCTTTTCTAGACTGGGAAAAATTACATCTGGTTAAAAAATGCAAAAGTAATATTCTTATAGTTCTTGGTCTATAATTCGAATCCGATGCTTAATATTACATATCAGAAAGAAAAGTATGACTGAATTGATAAAATATTCGTTATTTTTAATTGTTCGAGGGTCTTAGATTTTACAGTATAGCAAAGATTACGTCAAGTAGCTAGTATTTATTTCTGACAGCTGTACTCCTGTATTTGATCATTCATTTTAATTTCGAGAAAATCGGTATTCATATATGATAAAATGAAATCATATTTTTGGGGATATGTTGAAAATCTCACAACAGTTTCTAGTGAGGTCAAGCCGGTAAATTTACTGCTGCAATCAATACCCGTTGAAATAAACCAGGTAAAACAGAGATACGATCTCAAATACCTCCGGCTAGGCGCTAGTTACGCCAATGTAACCATGCAGATCTCGCGTAAAACTATTTAGGCCCCGATAACATAACTGCATCGAGATTTTCAATAACCTGTTCCAGCCTGCTAATCGGCTTTTTCTTGAAGACCACATGGAGATTTCTGAATTGATTAAATACCCGTTTCATTAACTCTCGAGTTTACTATTATAAAATAAGTTTTAATTAGTTTGGATATATTGGACATCGACCGCCAGCAGTCGTATTTTTGTGCGAAGATACGGCGGTCATTAACGACGTTTTGTAATCTACTGAGCCTCTAATCAACCGGATCTGTAGCCGGTGTATTTTTATAACCTTTCATGAAAACTCCGTTCGTCTTTTTACGGCTTCACCTTTTTTGAACTTTAGGATTACCCGCATGTGAAGAATGATTCATCCACATTTTACAGATTTGATTTTTGCACTCTCGTTTCTTGAGTCAAAACACTAGGTATCGTTTTTTCAACTGTCCATCTATTGAGGACCGAATGTGTGGCCGCTGTGTTTTCATTTATTTTCAATTTATATTATGTACCACAAAACCATATCGTAAAAATTTAAGAAAAGCTCTGACAAGGAGCTTTTGAGGGCTCGTTCATTGGTGGAGCTATAAGACTATTACCTCGAAATTTAATATGGGACTAAGCAGAAAATCAGCACAATCGGAATTGTATCCTGAAAATTATCAGGAAAATGAAATATGTAAAAAATAAATTAAAAAAATTAAATTCTATGGTTCTGATGATGCGATCCTCTTGAAATTCTGCATGAACATTCAGTATATTCGGTTTCATTCTCAAAATAAATTTCACTCGAATCGGAAATTCTGTTATGGAAATATAAGTAGTAGTAACTGTGTTTTATTGCAGCAATACAAATGGCTATCGACCAAGGGTCCTTCAGCCTTTTAAATAATTTTTTTTTATATAATTTCTAATGTATACATTTTATATTATACTATTAATAAATTAGAATTTAACATTTTCAAAAGAGTTTGTGTTGGATGTTTTCTTGAAGATTTGTTTATTCCGTCCTCATGGTATTGTTTGATTATGGAAATATAAAGATTCTTCTTTCAATATTCCAATTGAATTTTCTATGGTTCTGTTAACAGAATGGCCACAAAATTTTGCATAATACCCAGTATATCATTCTTCATTCACTGAAGAAATTTCACTGGAATCGGATATCTTGTTGTGGAAATATAAAGATTCCTCTTTTTAAATAATTATTCAAACAACGTACTATGAAAAATAGGTGACATCAGATGCTCAACCGTGTATTTGTGCTACTTGTGATTACTGGCAAATGCTGTCGATGTGTCACTTCTGCCGGTTCTGTCTTGTTTTCATTTAACTAACGACCTGTTCTGTTTCGAACATCAAAACATGTAGGTAGGGTTGTAGGTAGTACGTAAGTTTGGAATGCATTGTGTTTCTGAAGAACAAAAGAATTTCAACGATTCATCTCAGGAGTTTTTCATAAAAGTCCTTCTAAGTATAAAAATTAAGTTTAAATTATCAAATGATGCAAGAATTATGAATACACATATTTACAATTGAAAAACCTTTATACTTCTGACAAAAAAAGTTGAACACCTTATAACAATTCTGAATTATTGATTTTATCGCAAATGAGGAAAAATTATAACATCAGTTAAGCATGTTCAAATTAAATAATTGATTATTCTTATTTACTGGGTAGCCCACATTCTTTATCTATTAATATGCCGGGTAACTACTCTGATGATAATGTTACTCAAATTTACATTGCATGGAGTTCCGTTCACAGATAACTAGCAGCCATAATATTTTTATTGGGTTCATTATGAAAATAAACTTTGATAATGATGCCGCCAAGCTGTTGCTAACTGCTTCTAGTGGTAAATATATTTCCGATCTATATTCTCACGGAAAATTTCATCGTCGGGACTCTATCTTAATTTCATAAAGATCTTATGAATAATTCGACTGTTTTTTTGGTCAATATTTTGATGAATTATTAAGAAATTTTCCTCATTAGTCAAGTTAAGGGTTAAGTTGAATAGCTTATGCTAGACTTCGCCTCCTTTTGTGAATGCATGTATTTTTAATGAGCAAATAAAGACTCTATTATTATCACTTTTGGTATAAAGAAAAGTATCAATTTGCCAATCACTCAATTTGGATATTTGGTTGTTTGCATTGATTTTCGACAATGTGAATCGATACTATCAAGAATGCATTTTAATTCATATTAAACTTAAAGTTCTAGACATTCTTTCATCCTAATTTGATGAGCATCACTGAATTTAAGGAATGTTGATTTTCGATTTCACAAAACTCATGTTCCAATATTGAAAGTTCGAATTATTGGAACTACATAATTATATTACCTACTTTTATATTCTGTTCATGTGAAAACTCTAGAGGATTGAAATAATTTTTGTTTGAGTTATGTTTTTGTTTCTATTGTTCATCTCAAAAGGAAGTTTATTTAATTATATTTCCAACACATAATATAGGTAATAATAATAATAAATAAATCAATAAATAAATAAAATAAATAACATTGTTCAAAAATGATTCTGTCCCGGAAACTCTCGAACGGATGAAGTAAGGATTCCAAAATTCCAAAGGATGAGTTCGGGTTCCACTTGTCATGGTTTGGTTTGTTAACTGGTGAAATCGGTTCAGTAGTTTTTAAGTAATTGACATTTGAAATTATTAATTATTTTTTCGATATTTTCGGGATCACATATCCGATCGAAATTTGGTATTTTGAGGGAGAACCATGGAGCGCAACCTTCTGCAAACTTTAGGGAGGACCCTGCTGAAAGAAATATTCGAAAGAATATTTTGTCTGTGCGATGTAAAGCGACTAATGTTTACTGGCTGTAGCTTTCGAATGGAACAAATTGCAGACTTAAAATTTTCACGGTGGATTTGAGATATCCACATGTCTATATGCTTCCGTGAAGAGGCAAAATCTGTCGATTAGTTTCAGAGTTACTCTTATTTAAACTTCGTCCCATAGATTTTTCAATATTAGCGGAATGACAGATCCAGAAAATCCTTGATAACTAGAATATTTTGAAAAATTGAAAACGCTGTTCTGAGCAAAAGTACTGCTAATATTTTAAACTAGGTTTCCAACACTTGAAGTCGGCCGAAATTTTAATCGTTTTGGCTACATTCATTTAATTACCTATATTATATCTGATATAATTGAAGTAAATGCGTGTAAATCTAGAATTCACCCTTTTAAATGTAATTTCAATCGGTTTCGAAATGAAAGGTTCTCGTTCAAGACACAGGAACTCCTAAATTTACTCTCTGTAATTATCAACACTAATTTTCGATGGTAATTGAAGTGTTCATGGATACGAAATTTCTACTCGTGATGAAAATTAATCTTCAAATCGTGTGTAAGTTGTGAGGTGTAACTATGAAGGTCAGTCTTCTATCTGTTTATGATAGGATTCTCAAGAACGAGTCATTCGCTATTGTGAAACCAACTTTCAGGTCATCTGTGATATGATTGTTGTGTGATTTTGAGTACTTCCTCATTCGTACAGGATGTTAGTGAATAGATACGACAACCTGCAGGAGGTGATTCTGCGTGAAAAAACAATGATATTATGTTATGAAATTTTTTTTCCGCAATGGCTTCGTTTTCTGAGATAAAGTGTCTTAGAAACTGACTTATTCCAAAAAAACAATTATTCTTGAATTCTAGGTTCAATTCTTTTCAATTCCTCTTTGTCGTATTGGGTCCCGTTTTTATGCAAAAATAAAACATCTGGAGGCGTATACATAATATGTCGTTACCTTAACACAATATGTAGTAGCGACGCCACATTGAAATGATGAGGTTTTTTGCATGAAAACGTCGAAAAAAAGACCAGAGAGGTTTGTCACAAATAGAACGAAGAATTCAAAAATGGTCGTCTGTTTGAAATATCTCTGACGTACCATTTTCTTCATAAAAAAATTAAGGAAAGCCCTGAGCATGTGCTTTTGAGCGCTCTTCATGGTAGAACAATAATGCTATTACCTCAAAATTATTCGAATTATGAAATATGAAAAAATCAAAAATGAAAAAAATTATGTTTCTGATCACGCGATCCTGTTCAAATTTTGCATGAACGTTCACTATATCAATCTTCATTCGCAAAATAAATTTCATTCGAATCGGATATCTTCGGATGGAAATATAAAGATTTTTCTTTTAAATACTATCAACTGAATTTTGTATGGTTCTGTAAACATGAGGCTTATTATGTGCATCTTGCATGTGGTCGCAAAATTTCATTTAGAATGATTTTGTTTTGTCTGATATATTGAGGAACAACAAATTTGGATGGCCATATTTTATGGAACAAACTGTACGATTTAGCTGGTAAACGACCTCAACCGCGACCTTTGGGAACCGAACTCTCCCTGAAAATCCCAATTATCTAGGACAATCCCTTTGAAAGTTATCGTGCTTACGGCCGGACGACCCCCACGGACAGAATTGAATTCGAACACGGATTCATCATCAGAGAGTCGAACCCTATCGTTTGAAACCATTTTGGGCTCAAAATTCGGAAATTACAATTTAAATGGGTGTTTAAAAATGAGATGCTCCATAAAATAACAACATAAAATTCTCAACAGCATGTCGGAAAATGCGTGATAACTACCTCCTGAAACCCACCAAATTTCATTCTCATATCTCGACTGTTTTTAAAGCAATAAATAAATAGTCAATTTTTAGATGGAACTTAGAAAACGAAGCATTTGAGCAAGAAGGTTATATATTATGTAGCATAATATCATTATTTTTTTCGTGCGAAATCACTTCCTGAAGTGATAATATATATATGAATAATATATTTATGAATATTCTGAAAATACATAGCAGTAAAACTAAAACAATAGGTAATCAACGATCTGAAATGCCGAGACAAATTTGATATCTGATTTCTCGAAAAAATCAATGGTTTTTCTTGACTTACATCATATATCGTCACATGTTTCATTTAGACGGAATCAATAGTCTGCAGTTAAAAAACTTGTAGCATTTTCACTTCAATCTCAACTGATGTAACCATTAAATGCAATCTCATATATCGTTATTTCATATGTTACTCGAAAGTTATTCTGCTGAAGGTGAATGTAATATGGCATACCGTTGCGCAACTTTAATTAAATATTGCATTTTATGTCTAGATATACGGGCTTGAAATATAGGAACAATTTGTATTTTATCATTCATATGAAAACTGGTGCTATAACACTATCTCAAGATGAATGGGTTTTCATGATATCGAAGAGCCAATAAAGTACAGTTGATGGGAATTTTTTCCCAAAAATTGTCACTCTATCGAGGACCAATGTTTGAATGTTATCGATGCTATAATGAATAATTATATCGTAAAATAGTGATAGAAGTGATAGAATCTTTCATTTGAATTTCTTCCCATTAATATTCGAGTCTATTGCTTCTTGACGATGGGTATTTCCAGTAGGTTTAAATATACAGGTTTGAAAATTCACTACGCAAACATACGATGCACAATTCATCACCTGGAATTTTTCCATCCAGTTGAACAGATGAATAGTCGAGAGATTCAATCGCTGTAATTGACTGAATCCCGTTGTCCGATTGCAATAGTGTAGTGTTGTCCCTCTCTTATCGTTCGGAAATCGATGGTAGACAACCGCAAGTACTTGAATCGAGTATCACGGAGTTCGTTACCATATTGCCACTCCCAACGTTAAGAAAGAGACAACACTACATTATTGCAATCGGAAAAAGGGATTCAGTTAAATGAATCTGTCGACTATTCATCTGTTCAACTGGACGGAAAAATTCTCTGTCTGATTTATATATTGTATGTTTACGATGTGAATTTCTTAACCTGTATACTTATCCAATTATTCCCTTGAAATTTCAAGTAACTTCCAATTAAATATTGGAAATACGATTTCTTTGCTCGTAAGTCCGACTATACTCGAACGTCCCGATGACGTACGAGCAAGCATAATTTGGGGGGATGGCGATTCACAACAGAGTGGCCAGTTGGTATCGTTGTAAAATGTGATTCAACACTCAACCAATGAAATGAATGTTAACGAGTACGTCACACTCAACTAGCAATTCTGATTGTTTGAAATGGCTCACTTATTTCGGTAATTTCAGTAAGGTTTTTCTCGAAAACCTGGCAAGGAAACAAAAAACAGATAATTTTCTGAGGTTTCATTATTTTTAAAATGGTTTTTTTGTTAATCACTAGAAATGCCTATTTCGCTCATGCCATTTTTTCCATGATCAAGTGTCAAAAAAGTGAAATCCACATTTCATATCTGGTAGTATTACATAATATAATGAATCATTTCCTCCACCGCTTCCTAAAAATCTTTTAGCGACCATTTTGAGATATTTGAACAAAAAACGAAAAGTTCAACTCATATATGGCTTTACTAACGTTTTTGACAAAGCCAATATGCCTGTGATCATATTGATTATTATTGTAATTTCAACAGTCATAATTTTTTAACGCATGTCTACTTAAATGAGTGCTATATCGTTTGGCCAAATTTCAAATTTTGAGCCGAAATTAGTCTCAAACGAATCCGTCGTCAAATTCAATTCTGTCCGTAGGGTTGTCCGGTCGGCCGTTAGCACGATAACTTTCGAAGGGATTGTCCTAAAAACTGATTTTCAGGGTGAGTTCAGTTCCCAAATGTCTCGGTTAATATTGTTAACCAGCCAAATCGTACAGGGTGTTCCATAAAATATGGCCATTCAAAATTTTTGTTCCTCAACACGCGGCCACATGCAAGATGTTCATAATAAGCTTCATGCAAAATTTTGAGGCCATAGTGAAAACAGAACCATAGAAAATTCAATTGGAATATTGAAAATAAGAATATTTATGTTTCCATAACGAGATATCTGATTTGAGTGAAATTTAGTTGGGGAATGAAAATTGATATAATGAATGTTCATGCAGAATTTCAAGAAGATCGCATCATCAGATTTTTTTAATAATTCCGAGTTTTTCGAGTCGATTGAGCTGAAATTTTGCATACATAATATGCTTAGTTCGAATCTCAAAGTTATATACACAATTTTGAGGTGATAGCATTATTACTCCACCAATGAATGAGCGCTCGAAAGCACCTGCTCAGAGCTCTTCTCGAACTTTTATGTAGGCTTTTGTTGTTGTTTTGGTTGCGAAAATCGATTCAAACCTAGATCAACAACGATTTAATCAGTAGATCATGTTTTATAAAATCTCTCATATCTTTTTTGTTGAATTCATCTTCTTGTTTCACCAATTAAAAGTTTATGCCTATTTTATTTTCAGCATGGAATATATGTGTTGGGTTGGAACATAACTTTTTTAACAATTAGTAATTCTGAAACAATAGGTATTGTTTGATAACGCCATTTAATTGTTCTTACTTGCACCCATAAAATAGTCATACACTGAAAAAAATATATGCTATATCCAAGACTAGTAGTCTTGACTGGAAGCAATATTAGACTCATATATCCGCAAGCATAACTTGACTCAATGCAAGATGCACGTTATTCTTAAACGTAAATGTTCACTACACTTCATATGAGGAAAATAAACTTGAGAATAGTATAATAACTTTTATATCAAGATGAAGGATTACTTTAACCAAGAATGAGCCCACTTGGATCGAACATAGAACAATCTTCTGGCAAAACTTTCTTAGTTTCCGATTAAGAATAAGGCTTCTTGGAATGAGTATAGAACATTCTTCGAGTAAACCTACCCAAAACTTCGAATAAGAATAAGACTTCTTGGATCCAACATAGAACAATCTTCTGGCAAAACTTTCTTAGTTTCCAAATAAGAATAAATAAAACTCGGTGGTTTACAATTCTTTGGGTATATTAATCGCTAGAGGTAACATTACGTCCGAGATTTAGGGTACTTCATTGTGTACGATTACTGTAGAGTTGTACGAATTGTAAGGAATATAATATAAGGTTCTTGGTACAACTTTACAGTGATCGTACATAATGAAGTACCCTAAATCTCGGAGGTAATGTTACCTCTAGCGATTAAAGTCGAATTTTGGCGATGTAACTACAGCTTACCACAGCTTACCATAGTTACATGGTTGACAGTTAATACACGTATTTTCTGTCAAATCATCACGTGATAGTTAGATAGTTACATGTAACCACAGCTCGCCAAAATTCGACTTAATATACCCGAAGAATTGTAAACCACCGAGTTTCGAATTGTACTGGGTGACCACGGGAAGTATTTACATTTTGAAAACAGCAAAACGGTGTTAATTTTTCAAACAAAAAATTTATTTACTTTTCTGACATGTTTATTAGGATATGCCATTTAATTTAACTTGCAAAATCAATGTCAGGAAGGTGACGGCCGTCTTCTCTGATGCAGTTTTCAATTCTGTTGAGGAAGCTCTGCCATACTAGCTGTAGTGTCTCCTCGGTGATTAGTGCCACCTCTTCACGAATTGCCTCCTTCAAATCTTCCAAATTCCATGCTCTGAAAACCCATAGCGTGAATTTCAGTATAAAATCTAATGATACTGGCCAACATCAATCTGTTAATTTTTCATTCACACCACGAAGTGCATAAAACAATTTCAGAATATCTGTAACTATAGGTACTCACCTTGAATATTGGAATCAAATCGGCCAATTCCCATTCGTCTAGGAATTTCCTCCATATAATAAATCACTAAAATATATGAACACTAAACTATAAAAAACTGTTCTTGCTCTCTTCGACTGTTCTTCGAAAATGTCTGCCAATAAACTTTCCACTAGTTCCAACTATCTAGACTAGCATCATGCGCAAGCCCTATCATTCGCTCCGACCAACCACAATCTGCGCATGAACCAACGGCCAGCCGTAGTAGAGCGTATCTGTATTTGACTTGCGTATATTAGTATTTGGATTAAGAATAGTGTATGCTGAAAAAGAGCAGTAGTTGAATTCGCGGAAGATATTTTAGATTTCAACCAAGATAACTATTCTTAATATAATCAGTGCAACTCTTCCATCAAAAACAATTTTTACTACAATTGAGGATTAATATTCTAGTTATAAGAATGGTTTTCTTTCAAGTCAATATCAAAACTAGACTTCGATCGACTTCTATTAATTTTGACTCATGTATTACATTTTCTCTAGAGGAACAAATGATTTTCAATGGATCTTGATAGCTATTTTGCTTTATACTAGTGATCTTGTTGAATCGAGAACACGAAATCTTTAGTTAAATATATTGTAATCTTGGTAAACAAGTATATGTGTGTTTCTTGAAATGAAAGAATGATATTTTGTTTCAAGTAAAATAGTTTCAACGCAATATTAAAACAACTTAGATTTAGAATATTTGTTCAAGATTATCCTTATACTTGAATGTAGATTACGATTTTTTTCCGTGTAACAATCAAAATGAATAATAATGATCTAGAATGTTGTACAATTACAAAGATATAAACCAGTCAGTTCAGAAATGAATCAGAAATTGCTTAACGAAAAGATGTTTAAGTGTGAAGTCGTTAGTGAATGTGTATGTTTTATCCATTATTCTGATGACTTTACACAATCCTTCAACAACTTGAATTAAGTAGGTAATGCATTTTATAAAAAATGAATTGAGAAATGGAATGAAGGCCTATCTATAACCACATATTTTTTCATATTGAAAAATTCAACGGGAAAACATCATGATAATATTTTATTGCATTAAATTGTTATTTTAATATTCTAATGAAATTTTTGTAGAACAAACATACTACTGCATGTTTTCAACAGAAAAGGCGTAGGATTATTGGATTTTCATTTATATCAAATCGATGACCTTTACATTTATCGGCGAAATGACTCAAAAACAATCTAATAGAATAGCTTAATAATATTGTTCATTTATAATTATAACCTATTGCCTTAAAGTAGAGAGCTTCTGATTTATTGACTTAAAGAGCACACCTTGGAAATCGGGAAATCAAAAATTTGTGTGAGCATCTTTTTGGTTAGAATAAGTGCTATCATTCGAAAAAACAAACATGCAAATAATAAGTTATAGCATTGCGTTTGAATGTAATAAATAAAAATAGATGTATACTCAATGGTTATAGCGAATTGATCACATTGCTCTGCAAAGTTTTTTAGAATAAAAATAAGTTAATATCGAAGTTTTGTAATATTTTCTACGAACTATAAAGGGTTATCCAATAAGAGATGTTATTTTGAATAGCCAGCTATTTCGGTAGATGTCACGTTTGAAGCTGTCATTTTTTGAAACTACGCCATTAATAAAAATGAAACGATACACGCTTCAAGAACGCATTGAAATCATTATAATTCACTATAAAAATGGTGAATATTTGGCAGAGAGGGTTCGTAAAATTCGAACATTTTTGGGTCGTAGTGAGGCATCTTGACGGACTTCAATAAAGAAATTCGTGGAGAAATTCGAGCTGTTAGGACAAGTTAGTGATGTGAAGAATAAAATCCGTGCACGTCGCTCAAGTACAGCTGAGAATATTGCTGCTGTAGCCGAAAGTGTTGAAGTAAACCCAGGTTTGTGCATTCCTCGTCGTTCTTTGAAATTAGGCATTTCACTAACGTCATTACACCGTATTTTGCATAAAGATTTGGGTCTTAAGGTTTATAAAGTTCAGTTAACACAAGAACTCAAGCCGACCAATCATCAACATCGTCGTTTGCTGATTGGGTCGTTCAAATGCATGAAAATGATCCGGAATTCCATCGAAAAATCATCTTGAGTGAAGAGTCTCATTTTCACCTCAGTGGCTTCGTCAATAAGCAAAATTGTCGCATCTGGGGCTAGTAAAACTCAAGAAATATTGTTCAAAAGCCTCTCTATACTCAACGTGTGACTGTTTGGTGCGGCTTATGGTCCGGCGGAGCCATTGGACCTTATTCTTTCGAAAATAAGGCTGGATCAACAGTTATCTTGAATGGATTGCGTTATCGAGAGATGATTAATGATTTTTTATAGCCGACATTGGATAGTATTGATCTGGACACTACGTGCCACACAAGCAACGAAACCATTGATCTTTTGCGGAAAAGTTTCCGGACCGTGTTATCTCTCGAAGAGGTGATCCCAATTGGCCACCGAGATCTTGTGATTTAACACCTTGCGACTTCTTCCTTTGGGGCCACGTGAAAGAGAAGGTCTACGCCAATAGCCCAGCATCGATTCAAGACTTCAAAGATGGAATTCGCGAAGCTATCGAGGACATAGGGCAGCCAGTTTGCGATTTGGTCATGGAAAATTTCATTGAAAAGATATGGTCCTGCAAGCGTGGTCGTGGTGGTCATTTGCCTGATGTTATTTCCACTATTAACGGCAAAGCTTCTTCTTTATAATGAAATGAATATCCGATCATTCTCATTGAAAAATTACATTTTTCTTTTAATATCAATATTACACCTTTTATTGGAAAACCCTTTATAATATGTCTTATCAAAACAATGTACCGGGTTTTCACTATAATTTGACCCCCCCTTTAACTTTGTTACTAAAGGAGATACAAAAAAATGTTTCGTGTAAAAGTTCCACGAAATCAACTGAGGTTTTTTGATATGAGTCCAGAAACTGAATATATACAGGGTGGCAACATATTGATGGCAACATCATTTTTTCAAAATGGAATATCCTGTATATTTTTCCATGTTTGGCTAGCTCTTTTTCCCCTGATTTCGAATATGTAACATATGTTGGTCTATCTTTTTTATTCTGAGAACCACAGAGTTTCAAAATTTAAGAACCACCTGCCAAGATCTGTAATCATTTTACAAGTGGCAGAGTGCGTTACTGAAAATGCTCATTGAATGCAACTTTATTTTTAAAAATGGGATACCCTGTCCTGTATATTCTTCTTTTTTTTTGATAGGCTATTTCCTCCTGATCTCGAATATAAATGCGTATGTGGATGTGTCTATTCAATTTTCAGAGTTTCCAAGTTTTGAAATGATGACACCGAATAAAAAAATATGTGAAATACCTACGAAATTCTTTGTATCCAAACAATCTACTTAAAAGTATTATTTTAGAATGAATACTTAACAATTACGTAACCAATGAAAAATGATAAACTATGGTAGTATGGTAAGAATAACATCAACTAAAGAAATTGCTCAAAATGACTACCTTCATTCAATACACATAGTTCATATAGTTGTCTCAAGTTGTTTAGACTATTTTTGATAGCATTATTATGGCTCTGATTCAAGTCAGAAATTAAAGCTTCAAAATTTGTTTCTAATATTCACAATATTATCATTATTCTTTGTGCGTTGACGGAATTAGTTCCGAATTATGGGTTTAATATTGATTGATTTTATATCATTAATATTATTCTCCGCTTTCATTAATTGTCATTATTGCTGAAGTAAATTTGTTCCTTCAGGAACGGCTATAAAAACGTGTCCAACGGTGTTTAAATCGGGATTATTTGGTGGCCATAAAATGGGGGTGCGCCATAACCACTCCAAAGATCAAATTGGCTACTTAAATATTCACGACTTCACAAACGCTATGCCAGATGGTTATTGAAGTTTGAAACTCTGTGGTGCTCAGAAAAGAAAGATAGACCAACATATGTTACATATTCGAAATCAGGGGAAAAAGAGCTAACCATCACTATGTGGTGACCCTGTATATATTTCAGTTCTGGACTCCAAATAAAAAAACTCAGTTGATTTCGTGTGAAGTTTTTATACGAAACATTTTTTTATATTCTCCTTCAGTAACAAAGTTAAAGGGGGGGTCAAATTATAGTGAAAACCCGGTACTTTTGATTAAAAAATATATCCCAAAAATTATTCAATATTGATCCCTCTACAAGCGTAAAGAACTGACAAAACAATTGGAACAAATTAAAATAGCTTATAATTAATTCATTTGTTGAATCATCAATAGAACTTTTTCCAACAAGGGGCCCTATTTCATGTTATTTCCTGTCTGCGCCCCTTTATCTGATTATTATCATTATTTCCTTGTCATGTGTTATTATGGCGCCGGCGGTTCTTTTTGCAACAATAGGGGACGCAGACCACACGCTGCTGAATGGGAGGAATAAAATTATAAGGTTGATTGCAAGGAAACGTTCATTTAAATGCTATGAAATATTATTTAATTGTGATGTATTAAGAGAACGTAAAAACTGATAGGTTAGTTCACTTGGCCTTGACAAATCCAATTGGTTTCGCTCAAAAGAAGTA
>CM024245.1:13850163-13890134 GCA_013421045.1 Propylea japonica
GGGTAAATTTGTTGCACAAATGATGCTTGATTAAGATTTGTTGAACCTGCAGCTTCTGTTCTATAAATTGATGTTTCATTTCGTTCTTAGGAAACAATAATTTCATATAAGTAAAGCACCATATTAATTTTGTGAATATTCACTTTATAGAACACTGAAGCTTCATACAAATTTGAGTCCATGTATACATTTGTGTGACAAAACTACCCTCTTTTTATATTCGAATTCCCGATGGCGTTGCAACCCTTTCCAGGGGGTTGCAAGTAGAAACAAGCTTTGTATCCCAGATCATATCCTCCTGACATCAAAAATCGACTTGTCTGAGTGTTTTCACAAACTCTCATTCATAGTTGAGTTAATGGGGGTGGACACTTTTAAATGAGACACCTGTAAATTATTGCAGAAGATTCATCTGGAAATCGTTTCACTTATTGTACACATATTACTCCGTGAGATACGCTAAATTTAAAGCAATACGTTTTGTCAGTTCATCTGTTGTGCGTATACAGGGTCTCTCTAAATGATTGTAACAGTGCAGTTGGCTTTGGATTGTTTTCATTTTGCCGCTTCTTATGCAAACCACAGAATTCTGTGATCATGCTATGCTCTGATCGGTTAGATATTGGTATTCTGTAATTCAAAGCCAACTGCGCTGTTACATTCATTTATAAAGACCCTGTATTAGTTTATCTTATAGAAATTGATCCTGCGATGGTCATACTTTCGTTATACTATCAAAGTTTGATGTTTTTCTATGGATGACCCGAACTTAAGCCGGTTCACTATAGCTAACCAAACTACGAAACTTATTTTCATTCATTTCTTCAGAAAACAATTAGTCCATCGAAAGATACTTAGTACAGGGTGATCCACTTATCTTGGTAACCTAATTTTGCTAGAAAAGGGCTGAAATTTTTTTTTATTCTGTTGAAGGTTTTTGGTACAAGTCAATGTTGACCTGAGTTGTGCATTGAAGTCGAAGAAAAGAATTAAGAAGCCTTCAAAATTTTTTTCTTCAGGAACATACTTTTTTTATTATTTCATTTGAAAGATAATTTAATTCTTTATGTTTCTTCTGAATAGCATTTTTTTCTATTTCTTACCGTCAGAGACCGGCAGCGTGTTTTATGTTAATTCTATTCCATTTATTTCTCGGTATTGTGACAGTATGCCTTGAATTAGAGACATAGATATGATTGTGTTTCTTTAAATCAAAGGAACTTTGTAGCGAACTATTTCCCAATCATAATATTCATCAAACATTATACAGGGTGTTCCTAAATTGAACGTACAAACGAAAAGGGGAGATTCCTTAAGTGAGTTCAAGAAAAAAAGCCCCATAAATATGGGGTCGCAAAAGTTTCGTTTTCGAGATACAGAGTGTTGAAGTTTGAATTTTTTTCAAGGTATTTTCTCATAGTATCTAGACTCCACAAGATATTCATTTACCGCAGATTACAAACTGGTCTTCCTATCATATGTAGTTACGAGAATTTCGAGAGAATCCTTCAAAATTTTTTTTCTCGAAATCGTTGGTAGATACGACAAAACTACAAGAGACCAAAAAGTTTAGTATAAGAACAAAGCTTCTTTTTACTTTTTTTTAAATTAACAGTTGCTCACCAAAAAAAAAGATCTGCAGAAGAACAGGTTGCTGTGTTCCAGAAAAAATATCACCCTGTAGATCTTCTATTGAAATTGCCATGTCACGTGGTGAGAACTCTCAAATGTGATATCTATGTCAAACTTCAGTTGAATATCTTGTGAAGTGTAGATACTATGCGAAAAAAACTTTAAAAAAATTCAAACTTCAACACTCTGTATCTCGAAAACGAAACGTTTGCGACCCCATGTTTATGGGACTTTTTTTTCTTAAACTCACTTAAGGAATCTCTCCCTTTTGTTTGTACGTTCAATTTAGGAACACCCTGTATATTATAACCATAAACATTTTTTAATAATAAACTACATGTCAAACTATATGTGACAAGTTTAGTGTGTTATTAAAAAATGTTCATTGTTATAAAATATAATATTTGATGAATATTAGATTGAGAAATAGTTTGCTAAAAAGTCTCTTTGATTTTACGAAACACAATCATATATATGTCTCTAAATCAAGGCATAATGTCACAAAACAGAAAAAATAAATGGAATAGAATTAATATAAAACACGCTACATGTCGCTGACGGTAAGAAATAGAAGAAAAATGGTATTCAGAAGAAACATTCAGAATTAAATTATCTTTCGAATGACACAATAAAAAAGGTATGTTCCTGGAGGAAAAAAAATTTGTTAGCTCCGCAACGCCTGGCGTCTCAATTCTTTTCTCCGTCTTTCACGCACATCTCAAATCAACATTGATTTATACCCAAATAACGTCAACAGAATTAAAAAATATTCATCCCATTTCGAGAAAAACTAGGCTACCAAGATAAGTGATCACCCTGTACGGCTGAACAAGTACCTTAAAGTTGGTAACTTATATCACAAAGAAATGGTATTCACAACTGAGCTAACCGAAAATTCTCAGGTAACGTTGCTAAACCGAACATCAAAAATACTTATGGAAAATTTCAAAGACAAGTTCAGACTCGAATCAAAACTCACCATTTGCAAACTCGAAACTCGCGATGTAGCAATCCAAGGGTTTACCATCAATACCATAAGCCGTACGCACTTCAACCCGAAGTTTCGTCTTTTCACCATCATTTTCGCGGCAAACTGAACGTACGTGTACGATCTCGGCTATCGGCAGTTCGCAATGACTAAGCCGCAGCAAAATTCACAACAGAGGTGCTGACAAAAACTCGGTGCCTTATCTTCGAGTTGAGCGTATCTGACGAAAGAAAATGTAGTGTTATACAGGGAAAATGATTTCCAAATAAAGATGCGAAGAATAATGATGGGTTAATAGAATTTTTCGGAAAACAATATGAAATTATGTTACGTATCTCCAAATTTGTGATGACTATGAGAAGTTACTATGCATATCAGCTGAAAAACACATTGTTTATACAGGGTGTTGGTGATTTCGCTTACAAAAATCGATTGACATTATGCTTTATAACTTAAGTCAGCAAATGTTTGGTTTTCCGTTATACAGGGTGTGGAAGTTTTAGTTTGAAATTCACTATTTATTATTGCTCTAAAACCGGTAGAGATATCGTCGTTCACGAAAGGTTGAGCACATAGTAGCGTTTTATTAATTATTTGAAGTTGGCAGCATTTAGTGCATAAGTAAATAAAGTCAACGTTGCCGAATGTACTCGGCCTCGTCCGACGAGCTTGCGAGTTATCAGAGAACTCTATGCAATATTGACAAATTGCGTATCAATCTGACAAGATAATAAAGAACATAACCTAAAAATTTTAATATACACAGTGGAATATGTCAAATTCCATGGCCAACCGACGGCTCAAACTTCGTGAACGGACTATAGGTATTATTACTCATTATCTGACATGCGATTAGGAATTTCAATTAATGATTGGCAAGCATGCAGGTAGTTTAAATTTTTCTCAAGAAAAATGGAACGGCGCCCAGATATTTCAAACTAACAATCATTTTTCAATTCTTCCTTCAATTGATGACGAAAATTCTATCCTGCCTTTTTCATATGAGGCGCTGTTTTCATGTGAAAAAATAACATTTAAAGCTATGTACCGGGTGTCCTAAATTAGTTGTCTGGTGGGGGATCTCAGAAAACCGATGTGCTAGAACAAAATGAGGGGCACATTTTTGGGCTCGATTTTTAGGGCGAATTCATTTGGTGAAAATCGCAACCTTTTAAGTCAAATCGTTTTCGAGATATTAGAGAAAATTTGATAATGGCGTCAAATGAAAAGTTCTCATAACTTCTTTATTACTGAAGTTATAAACATGAAACTAAAACATTATACAGGCACTTTTTCAGTAGAATAATTCATGAAGTATCAATTTTTCTTATTACATTTTGTTTTAGCTCAGCGGATTTCTGAGATCTCCTCACTAGACAACGAATTTAGGACACCCAGTACATAATGTTTAACATATGCGTTAAGATGTTTTATTATTTGCATAAAAATGGCGTTCCATAAAATACGACAGGGTAGATTCTTTGTCACAACGAAGAATTGGAAAAGGCTTGTTAGTTTGAAATATCTCAGTGGCGTATCATTTTCAGTCAGTTTCAAGTAAAACTCCAACACCCCATATTTCGAAAACGAAAGTATGTTCGGACAAGAGTTATCTAGCATGATGTCATTATTGTTTCATGCAGAATAACTTCCTGAAGTTTCTCGCACCTATTCTCAAAATCATGTATACAGGGTGTCCCGGAAAATGTGGGAAATCTCTCGGATTCACATAGATCATAAAAAATAAAGATGACAAGTTCATATAATTTTTTTCCTAGCGGCCCTCCCTACGAAGATACGACCAAAGATATTCTACAACAGGTTGTAGAATATGAATGACGCCACTGGAAATCCATTTTAGTGGAATAAGTTTCAAACTACTCGATATAATTTGATGAAAATTTGATATGATTAATAGTATTAAATCAGCGCACTCAAATTTCAATAAGCTTGTTCAGTTTACCAGGGGCAGACTGAGTTGTACATTTTAATGCTTACATTTTTAACACCCTGTATGAGAAGGTGCTAAAAAAACAATTTTGGATACCTTGAACATTAAACTAAAGAAAGGGTACTCATGTTAAGTGTCGATAAAATGAACCGTTTTCGAAAAAAAATAATGAAAGAAGAAAATAATTGAAATTCATTCCACTAAAATGAATTTCCAGTGGCGTCATTAAGGAGGTCGTATCTTCGTAGGGAGGGCCGCTAGGAAAAAAAAACAATGGGGACTTGTCATCTTATTTTTTTATGTTCTATCTGAATCCGAGAGATTTCCCACATTTTCCGGGACACCTTTATACGTAAATGTGATGATTTCTAGAAAATTTTGGCGAATAATGAAATCATGTATGTGTAAATCTCCTTCTCCGGACTGCCTATTCACTCAAGTTTCTACATTTTTTTCCGATTACAAAGTCAAAAATAAATATTCGAATCTATTCTTGTAGAAAAAATACTTTTTTTCAATCTAATGGTTCCTCAAAATCTGGTTTTTCATCTGTCTAAGAAGGAAGTATTTGGAACTCACTGACAGACCGAACTATTCTACAATATAGATCTGAAGATGAACGGTTAATACTCAATTTTTTTCATTTCTGTGAGTTGGTAGGCCTGTTTTTCATAAAAAAAGTATTGATCAGATTGGGTATTATCCTTTCATCTTTTTCTTGAATCGAAAAAGAACAACAGTCATCCATTGCAAATTAAGGAGTCAACTTCTTGGTTCTTAGGAGTTACACTGAAACACTGGTTCTACATACATGCATACATTGCCTTAGAAATCTCATAACAGTATAGTATTAATACAAAAAATATGGGTCAGAAAAAAACCTAAAAAAATACCCACTTTTTCTCAGAATATTCACCATATTTGTTCGTTCATACCTCAGAAAGCAAAACCAGTAGTGTTCGGTGTAGGCTTGGTTACTGTGTCCTTACACCCACCTCAGGCACAGCTTTTAAGTTATAATATCTGAGATGAACGTATCAATTTGAAGAAAAAACTGAGATATCAAAAAAACAATGGTAAATTTTCTGAAGAAAAGTGACGATTTTTCCTGAATCTGGAACTATTATTCAGAGTCCGTTATTTTTGTTGAAAATTCACTGTAACGTTTGTTTTCCTGAAATATTTGAACCCTTCCCGCTTTTTTTTTTGAAAATTATTGTTTATTTTTGAATGTCTCCAGAAAAAATGTATAAAATGCTATGAGAACACAATATAAAATGAATTAACATGCTGTCAATTGATAAAATATGTGAAATTTAGAGACAAGCATTTTCAAAATTAGAGACAATCAAAAAAAATCGACAAAACTATATTTCATGATGTTGAATTCTTTTTTGAATGTCTCCAGAAAAAATTGTATAAAATGCTATGACAACACAATATAAAATGAATTAACATGCTGTCAATTGATAAAATATGTGAAATTTCGAGACAAGCATTTTCAAAATTATAGACCTTCAAAAAAAATCGACAAAACTACATTTTATGAAGTTGAATTTTTTCATTCTATTTTCCTGTTTTATTATGCAATCCGATGCTTCTCATATTTTTTTCCAAATTTCCAAAGTTCATTTCCGAAAAATCATAGTTTTTGGCCAACTGAATAATACAAATTTCGATTGAAATATATTCTGGGAGGATTCTGCATTTCTAAAAAACTTTATGTCAAATAGACTGCAAATGAAAAAACACACAATTCTGAAGATTTACAAGTTTGTCTGAAGAAGGTGTCTGATATAGACAACGATACGTTACATTATCCTTTTTATTAATTTCCTTTAAAGTTTACTGCTAGGCAACATTTTTTCAAAACCAATTTACTCCTAAATGATAAGAGCAAAGATTATCGCAGGAGCACTTCATCTTAATTAAAATTTTTTTAATTATTTCTGTTTCAGAGACTGGGAATGAAAACCTAAAAGTTTTTTAGAAATGAATAAAACAAATTCATTCTTTTCGAGTGAACATAAAAAAATAAACTATTTTAAATGAAGCCTTTATATGAAAATATAAAGCTGGACAGATAATAGAATTTTTTGGAATTGAGCTTGAAACTTTGGACAAAAATATACGAAATCATTATTAAATTCCTAGTAAAACATAGAACCGAAAAATTACAAAAAATATTCAAGGATAATAGTTGAAAAGATTCAAAATAAATTCACAAAACAATTATTTTCAAAATTGCAAAATAGAAATAAATTGAAAGAAAAAAAATTCAAATTCAACTTCTGGAACATTCCCGTAAGCGACCAAATTTCACCTCGTGACCTAACTTCGTTATTACCAACGTGAGAACTCTAAAAAATAGTTACCAATATAAACTTGTGCCGTGCATAAAACTCTCAAAAAAACAATCAAGAAAAACGACGAATAACGTAGAAGAAGTGATTAAAAAATTGCAACAATCTATTTTCCGAGCAACCTCGGAAAATAATAAATGGCAGTATCATTATGTGAGTAAAAATTGGAAAAAAATAATGAAATTTAAAAAATTATTACCGATAAAGATACTATTTCAAGCGTCACCTTGTATTTGGAATTTTTTCAGATAAAAAATAAATGAGTAGATATAGATTTAAATAAAATTCTGGTCGTCCATGCAAAACTGACCATTTTCCTATATAAATTACAATAAAACATTTAAAAATATATACATATTAAATATCGGATGCGTTCGCAAAACCGGTCTTTTTCGCATGGACGCCGTTAATATCGATAGAATATCTTATTTACAATTTATTTAACAGTGGCAGTTTGCTGGCAGGGCTGATGGTGGCACCGGTAGTCTGGACAGGACTTTAGACAGGTCGACTCCAGTTAAGGCATTCACGGCTGGTGGGATTTGCCCGACGAGCCTGGAAATTTCGGCTGTGGTGGTGTCGGGTCCACCTATAAGGACAATTTCTTCGGTTTTCGATAGAGGAGCTGCGACTTCAGCTGCGATCTGTTGGAAAATATGGTTAAAATCAGGTTCGATAAGATATACAGGGTATTTTGCAAATGAAGTCTTCCATAGTATGTTCTCTTGAGATTAAGAAATGCAAATAAAATAAAATCTACGGCTATCGATTTCGGAATCATTCCATCATCAGTGTCTTGAATTAAAATGAACATAAATTGTTTAAAAAACATTTAACATGGTCTTCTTTTGTCAGAATTGTTTTTGGAGTTGAAAAAGTTTTAACAATTCTGACAATAGAAGACCATTTTAATTTAAATGTTTTTAAACAATTTATGTTCATTTTAATTCAAGATACTGGCCTGATGATGGAATGATCCGAAATCGATAGCCGAAGATTATAATAAACAATAATAGTGTGTTTTATTTTATTCATATTTCTTAATATACAGGGTAATTTTTTTAAGTGTTTCATTAGAAGACATAAAATGTTTGGCATACTCTAACTAGTTTTTGACGAACATTAGATCGGGGTCACAAAATTATACGGTTACCATTTGAAAAGAAATAAGATTTCATAGTTTTATTCAGGCTCAATTTGAAGCCCTCTTTCAGACACCCTCTATAATATTTCCTCATAATTTATACAAGAAGCAATATCCGCGACCTTTTCATTTCATCCACTGTTGCAAAAAAACATTTTACAATGATGAATTGATATCTTGGGAAACCTTTAGTATGGAAACCCCCTTAGTATGGAAACGAACAAAAAACCTCTTGGTCGCAGTGCAGAAAGGTTGTCGACGTGCCAATCAATCACAGTCTAATCCATCAGTGATTAGATTGTGATTGAGGCATTTTGTTCGTTTTCCAATAAGATATGTCATTTTGGATAGCCCGTTATTTCGGTAGATGTCACGTTTGAAGCTGTCATTTTTCGACATTTGACAAGTAGAAACTACGCCATTAATAAAAATGGAACGATAAACGCTTCAAGAACGCTGTGAAATTATGAAAATTCACTATAAAAATGGTGAAAATTTGGCAGAGACGGTTCGTAAAACTCGAACATTTTTGGGTCGTCGTGAAGCACCTTGTCGGACCGTAATAAAAAATTGGTAAAAAAATTCGAGGTGTTGGGACCAGTTAGTGATGTGAAGAATAAAACCCGTGCACGTAGCTCAAGAACAGCCGACAATATTGCTGCTGTAGCCGAAAATCCAGGTTTATCCATTCCTCGTCGTTCTTTGGAATTAGGCATTCCACAAACGTTTTCTATGGCCGAAATTGGATAGTTTTGATCTGGACCACGTTTACTTTCAACAAAACGGCGCTACGTGCCACACAAGCTTCGAAACCCTTGATCTTTTGCGGGAAAAGTTTCCGGGCCGTTCTATCTCTCGACGAGGTGATCACAATTGGCCACCCAGATCTTGTGATTTAACACCTTGCGACTTCTTTCTTTGGGGCCACGTGAAACAGAAGGTCTACGCCAATAGCGCAGCGTCTATTCAAGACCTCAAAGATGGAATTCGTGAGGACATAGGGCAGCCACTTTGCAATTTGGTTATGGAAAATTTCATTGAAAGAATATGGTCCTGTAATCGTGGTCGTCATTTGATTGATGTTATTTTCCACTATTCACGGCATAGCAACTTCTTTATAATGAAATGAACATCCGATCATTTATATTGAAGAATGGGATTTTTCTTTGAATATCAAAATAACACCTCCTTGATTATTTTTTTTATCTAAGACAGCTTGAATGCTCCTAACTTCTAAATTGAGATGATCCACTGATAAATATATCAGTTTTTTGCCCAAAATTTCTTGTCAAAATTTGCACCTTTTACCTTCTCAACACCACTTATAACAGTTTCATTACCTTAGGTAGGGCTTCTAGAACTATAGACATAATAGCAGCATCTCCGTATTGTTTGTACACCGAAGCCTTCATCTTCATCCTAGAGGCTTCAGCCTTTCCTACGCTAGAAATAGCAGAAGCTTCGGCTTGTCCAACAAGCTTTATCCTTTCGCTGTCAGCTTGCGCATTTTGCACCGTTTGCGTTCTGAAAAAAAAGCCCAATTAACCAAAAAAAACCTTCGAGTACACCGTCACTCCAGCTACCAAAGTTAGTCAAAACACCGGTACTGGACGGTGAGCCGAAACTGAACCCTCACCTTTTACCCTCGGCGATCATCTGAAGTCTGTAGCTCTCGGCTTCGGCGGGCAGCCTGACAGTGGCGTTGAGTTCTCTTTCTTTTCTCATGACTTCCTGCGCCTCGATTTCTATCTGTTTTCTGCGTTCAACAACGTCGATTTGAATCTCTTCGTTTCGTATCTTCTGGCGAATTTTGGCCGCCTGAAGTTCGT
Organism: Propylea japonica; assembly: GCA_013421045.1. Taxonomy (NCBI): domain Eukaryota; kingdom Metazoa; phylum Arthropoda; class Insecta; order Coleoptera; family Coccinellidae; genus Propylea; species Propylea japonica. The sequence goes on from CM024245.1 coordinate 13,860,071, forward strand.
AGGCCAGCTGAGCTTCGGCTTTCTGAAAATATGAAGGTTTTGCTGAATTGGTTTCGAAGGAAATATCGAAAAAAATTCGAAGAACAAAAAGTTATAATAATCAACAAAAAAAGGAAAAAACAGATTTCGTCTAGCTCAAAATTTTTTCCTTCATTGTTTTATCCATAAGATTATAAAAACAATAATGAAAGCAGAGAATGATATCAATCGATTGAAATTAACCAATATAATACTCATACTTCGGAGCTAATCTCGTCCTCTTTCAAGGCAAAATTCAAGGAAGTGGTATCATACAGATCACCTATGGATGGCCATTTCGTTCTTATTAGGACTCATCAGCACAGGATAGCTCTGAATGATAGAAGGTATTTCTCTTTGTTTTAGATATAAATATACCGAAAGCGCCGTCTCTAGTTCCATACGAAAACCTTCTTCCATAGCATGAACCTTGAACGCTTTAAGTTCCAAGAAATAACTTGTATAATTCAGAGCTATCCTGTGATGATGAGTCCTAATAAGGACGAAATGGCTATCCATAGGTGCTCTGTTCGATACCACTTCCTTGCATTTTGTCTTGAACGAGGACGAGATTAGCTCCAAAGTATGAGTTTAATTTTGGTTGATTTCAATCGATTGATATTATTCTCTGCTCTCATTATTTTTATATTCATGGCGATGTTACGCCGTTAAATCGCTTCGGATTATAAAAACTATAAAAATTGGTGGTACAAAAGCTGATCTTGAGCATTTCTAGGTTTCTAGGACCCTTGAGTTGAGCATTTGAGCATTTGAAGGCCAACATTAATGGTGCTATTGAAGAAGTGCTCGAAAAATGTACATCACAGCAAAAAATTAATGTGGCAAAATTTCAAACCGTTTTATTTTTATTGCATTTTTAAATTCAAACTTTCGAATGACCCGCCCATAATTTTCACTCAAAAACTATGAGTTCTCAGAAAAAACATAGAAAATATAAAAAAATCCTTCTTCATTTGTAGAATTTTCAATCGGAAACGAGACTCGAATGACTCACATTAATATCAAAAAGGTACAATGACTTTCCAATATAAACTAATTATGTAAATCACCTGACGCCTAAGCAATTAGCCTAATGACCATATGCGTTAGACAATTGACAAACGAATAACGATACAATATCAAATAGCACTTACCGCAGTATTGATTTCCTGATCGAAGTTGGCTTTTTGAAGCTTGAACATTCTAGAGTTGTCCTCGATTTTTGTGTCTGTAGAGTATTTTACGTCCATTGCTGACTTCTGACATTCAGCTTCCTGAAAAAATACAACACCTCATTTAGTTAATAAATAATTGATATTTCATCACCTGACAATACTTTTCATTTTTATCATCATAAAGAATTAATTCAATTCACAGGGTAAAATCTCAAAATTTTCTCAACAGTAAGGGTATGTAGTTTTTCTCCCAAATCAGAATATATTTCCTGAGAAGTTCGTACCATGTATGATATTTTTTTACTGCCACCTCAACATCAATTTTTCAATAGTTAACATAAAAAACTCATGGAGAAACAGCAACAAAGTCAAATATAAAACATCAAAAATTGAATTAAATGCAGTACCTAACCTTAAAAAACAAAGACAAAGAAGGAAAAGTTGAAACAATTAAAATAGATATAAAATCAGTTGATTTGAAGTCAGCTTTTAAAAAATACAAAAAACAGTGACCAAACAAACCGAAAAAATTTTAAAAAGGCAGAATGTCACCAGAATAAAATTCAAAAAATTGTTTCTGAAGATTTCCTGCAAGTTTATTTTGGTGAAATTCTGCCTTTTTTAAATTTTTTCGGTTTGTTTCGTCACTGTTTTTCGTATTTTTTAAAAGCTGACTTCGAAGCAACTTATTTCATATCTATTTTAATTGTTTTAACTTTTCATTCTTTGTCTTTTTTTGATTAGGTAATGTATTTTATTCGAAATTTTCGTTTTTTTAGCTTCACTTTTGTTTTTTTTACTCCTGAAGATGGGCTACTTATAGTTCGAAACATGTTGAGACATTGAAATCACTTTATCTGGAAAAGTGTTTTTTAACCTCACAAAAAACCCTAGCTGAGGTTAGTACAAAACGGGGTACCATACTATTTTACATATGATACCTGAGCTCAGGAAAAATCTCAGTAGAAGAAACTTTGACTATAGTCCGTTCACGAAAGTTTGAGCGGATAGTAGGCGTTTGTTTATTTATCTGAAGTTGGCAGTGTTTGCTGTCATAACATTAAATAAAGTGAACGTTGCCGAATGTACCCAGCCTTGTCCGACGAGCTTGCGAGTTATCAGAGAACTCTATGCTATATTTACAACATTGCGTATCAATCTGACAATAAAATAATTAACATAACCTAAAATTTCAATATACACAGTGAAATATGCCAAATTTCCATGGCCAACCGACGGCTCAACCTTTCGTGAACGGACTATAGGTGTATTCACAAAATGTAAAACTTAGAAACAATTTGAATATAGAAGGATTTCTGAAAATGATTATTTGTCTTCATTAAAACCAACCGCTTACTTTCTCCGAGATGTCTTGGGAATTCTGAATCTAAATAAAAAAATCAAAGCAGAAAAATGATCCAGAACAAAAAAATGTTTAAAACTCTATCAAATCGTTTAACATTAACATCCCGAATCAAAAATGAATTGCAACTTTATGTAAAGCCACCCTTGAATTCAAATATGGAACAATTATTCATGAGATGTTCTATTTTTCTCCTCTGCTGCTACGCATTCGCAACTATGACTCTCAACTGAATTCCATCTTTTTTCTGACTATTGCATGTGTTTCACTCTCAGATTTCCGAATTGCTTTAACCCTTTCATTCGTGGTCAAAAACAATTGGACCAAAAAGTTTCACAAGATTTCAATCAGTCTTATTATCTGGAAAAATAAATTATCCATTTAAGACAGTGGCGTACCCACCCTTATTCCAGCGTCCCTGTTAGCCTCTGCCACCCCAGCGTCCGCGTCCCTTTTCACAGATGCCGTCTGCGCCTTGCCCAGTGACGTCAGATACTGCACGTTGTCATAGACGTCCTTGATTGTGAAGGACAGAATTTCTATGCCCATCCTTCCCACATCTGGTGCTGCCACCTCGCGTACCAACGCTGCGAATTGGTCCCTGTCTCGATACACCTCTTCTACTGTAAGAGTTCCTGGAAGAAAAATAAACAATCGGTGTCAGGTGTGGTTGTATGGGCGGCCATATGGGCCTTTGATGTTTATTTGGTGGTAAACTGGTTGGGATTGTTGGTTTTTGGTCGGTTTTGTTTGGTTAGGGTTTCATAAGTGGAATTTGAGTAAACAGGATTTAATATTCAAACTTTTGTGGGTGAATAGATCAACTGGTTCTAGGGATAAACCAATTTGGTGTTCTTTCATTGCAGAATGAGCATTTTCAGTATGTTACATTAGGCCCTTTCTATTTGAAGCCGCATCACTTCCAAACTGATGTAAAACCAGTTGATGCGCGTTCTATTTGACAATGTTGTGATTTTGAACTGATGCGCATCACTTCCAACTGATGTTGCTTTCTGACAAAATCAGTTCAATTTCCACAATCACTTCAGTTCATCATAACAATAACATAACCTAACATTTTGGTGAAAGTTTACAATTAACTTCTAAACATAACAGAAAGTGAATTATTATCCCCGGTTTTCATTCCTAGTAATGAATAATTCATATAACTTTTAGAATTTCCTTCCGAACTATCGTCGATGGTAGGTACTCTGATTTCAAACCTTATCATTTTGTTGATTGATATCCGAAAAAGGCATGTTCTATTTGTCAAAATCACTTCTCTTCCAACTGAAGTGATTTCGGAAATTATTCAGGCAAATAGAAAGCTAGGATTATAGGGTTTTTTCATGAGACAGCATTACGAGAAGCGTTAAATACAGGATGTCTCATTTAAAACTATCCACCCTAAATAACCTAATAATGAATAAGAATTTGTGAAAACACTTAGACAGGTTGATTTTTGATGACAGGGGGATCTTGTATACAAAGCTTGTTTCTACTAGCAACTCCATGCAGAGGGTTGCAACCCCATCAGGAATTTGAATAGGGAAAGTGGGTAGTTTTGTAATTTGTAGCACAAATGTATGCAAGGATTCAGATTTGTATGAACTTGCAGTTTGTGTTTAATTAATAATTAAGTAAAAATTTCTTTTACTTTTGAATCGGTATCATAATTCTATACAAAATCCTGTAACTTTGTGAACATGCATGCATACATTTGTGCTACAAAACTACCCAATTATACTTTTCAAATCCCTGATAAGGCTGCAACCCTTTCCAGAGGGTTTCTAGTAAAAACAAGCTCTGTATCCCAGATAATGTCCCCCTGTCATCAATTTCGACCTGTCTCAATGTTTTCACAAATTCTGATGCGTTGTTGAGTTATTGAGACAGCCTGTATAGGTAGAAACAAAATATAGATTACTGGGGAGAAAATTCAGTTTCTCTCCTTATTTTTCCTCACATAAAAGCAATCTGCAAGTTTTAAATCAAACCAGTATTCAAGAAATTTTTAGAATTCAGATTATTTCCGTAAAAAATTAAATTAAATCATAGGAAATCATTTGGAAGAAATCGAATGAATATCAAAATACATTTTCAAATAATTCCAAATATCATTATCAAGAAATAGAAATACAAACACAGTAAAATTAAGAATCTGTTCCTTATCTTATCCCATTGAAAAATTACACATCACAAAAAAAATCTACTAAAAGCATAAAAAAATTACATAAACGAAATCTTCAACTTTCCAATTTTCTAATATTGCAAAACAATACGTAATCATTTCGGTAGCACCAGACCTGGATGAAGAATCTAGGTCCCAATTCTTAGACACCCATGAGTCATGTTCAACCTTCACCCAGTGGTCCTATTAGATGCAATTTGTATGGTAGAAAATTGGGGACAATTGAAATTTTCGGTTGATAGTTACAAAGTTAACGGTAATTGAACTAGTTATCGCTATTTCTTATCTAATGGTTTTTTCCTTGAGAACCAGGTTGGGTCAATAAAAACTTAATCGAAAAAAAGTGATAATGACTAAGTATTTAGTTCTTTTTTATTTACGAGTTCCGTCATTAGGATCTTTGTGTTGTTCCAGTTCATCATATAATCTCCGCTTTTTGAACATACATGATCAGCGATTTGTGATCTTGTAATGTCTCTATTTTTGATGTTTTTTATGTTCCCGTCAAGAACAACCAAATTTGTTGAACGTCATTCCTTATATTCCTGGCCTTTCAGAAAAAATAAGAAAAATTGGTTCCAAATTCAAAATAAGAACTTTTTTCAAAACACAAAATGATTTGAGATCCATTCTAACCAGAACGAAACCAATGAACGAGACACAAAAATAAAAAAATTGTGTGTACAATATTTCCTGTTTATGTGGAAAATCTCATACAGGAGAGAAATCAAGACCTTTAGAATAAGAAACCGGGAACATAAGAACAACATAAAAAATAGAGACATCACAAGATCACAAATCGCTGATCATGTATGTTCAAACAGCGGAGATCATATGATGAACTGAAACAACACAAAGATCCTAATGAATGAACTAGATAATTATAAAAAGAAAATTATGGCATCCGCATGTATTTTGTTAGATAAAGTAAATAATTAGGGCAATTGTTCTGTTGGAATAGATCGTACTTGGATTGATTTATTGAAGAAAGAAATTACATAAGGAAATGTCAAAATTAAATAAATCAACATCTCTATATATTGACAAATTTCAATGTCAATTAGACTGCAAATGAAAAAATACACCATTCCGAAGATTTTACAAGTTTATCTGAAGAAGGTGACTTATAAAGACACCCAATCGTTACATTATTCTTTTCATTTATTTCCTTTTTTAGTTTTACTACAACAATATTTTCAAAACAAATTTGCTCCTGAGAAATGAGTGCAAAGATTTTCGCACTTCATCTTAATTAAAATTTTTTAAATTATTCTTGTTTCAGAGATTGAGAGGGAAAACCTGAAAAGTTTTTCAGAAAAAAAAAGGGTGTCATTGAAGAAGTGATTAAACTTATTATTGAAACACTTTTTATATTTGTACCATGTCAAGAAAAATGGCTAGTTTAATAGGGAGTTTGAACTCTTTATTTTGCTTTATATTTCTTTTGTTATTGAAAATTGTCCTTTTGGAAATGATCATTTCCAGTGATGTGACGTACGAGTTAGCATTCATTTTATTGGTTAAATGACAGTTTACAACGATGTCAACTTGCTGCTCGATCGTGAATCGTGATCCCCACTAATGATGCTTGCTCGTACGTCATCATGGCGGGGCGTTTGAACTTACGAGTATAGAAATAACCTTTTTAATATTTAATTGAGAAATAATTACTTAAAATTCGAAGATAATAGTTGGATAGGTATATGTTTATTCAACACTAGGCACTGTCAATGCTGTCATATGAAAATACCCCATATTTAAACATTCTGAAATTCCCTATTGCATAATGAACAAAAGTGTTAACAAGTGCACTAATATAAAGAAAAAATGTTTGAATAATAAGAATGTAAACGACAAAGTAAGTCGTTAAAAAGAACTTATAGTTCATGTTCATATATAATTTTCTCTAAAGGATGATTCACATTATCAGACATGCAACGACACGGCACGGAACGACAAAGACCCGATAGTTGCGGCAGCAATTCACATTATACGATACGTATTCGACATCTCGACGGGTTGTTTGTAATGAATTAGTTTTTGCTAAACAAATTAGAAGCGTAGTGCTACAAAGTGAGCAACCCTCGTGTGTCATGTTTAGAAATTTTACCAATATCTAGCCATAATGGCTGTATTGCTTGATGAAGATGACGAAGCCGTAAAGAAGAAACAAAAACGATTATGGGTGCATAAAATGTTACAAAAACGTAAAACTGAAGGAGAATATCATACTTTATATAAAGAACTGGTAGACGACGAAAGAAAATTTCTCCAATGTTTCCGAATGTCAAGTTTCAATTTCATTATTTGCTAGATAAAACGCGTCACCTACAGGCACAGACACGAAAAACATTCTTGCCAAGAATGTCGGTCCGCTTCGTCGCTGCCTTACGTGTCGTTGCTGCGTCGTTGTCTGTTAGTGTGTACATCAGTATTTATTTATATAGAAAGAATGGTTTGTCGTGTCTTTGTCGTTCCGTGCCGTGTCGTTGCATGTCTGATAATGTGAATCATCCTTAATTCTCTGAATTTTATTGAAATTTATCACTTCCATAAAATATCGTTCAGTAATTTTTGCATTGAAAATTTTGGTTTGCAAGAAGGTTTTCTATACCTATCACTGTCTTGAAACTAAGATACTCATTCTCGCACTACTTTGCTCTACAAGATATGGCATTCACCACAAAATTAGGAAATAATAGTTATTTAATCAACTAGGTTATTAAAGACAGCGACTAATGGTATTTTAAAGCGTGAGCGTGAGCGGAGCGAACGCTTTAATAGTTCGAGACCATTAGTCGGTAGATTAATAACCGAGTTGATTACAAGATTTTTCCGCCAATCTCAATATGAATTCTGTATAAATACTTGATTGAAAAACATTCATATTTTGCACATGACATTCATTTGACAAATATAAATTTTTATGTTTCTATGATCCAGTAGAGTTTTGACATTTCTGGAAGTGCTTCTGAATACTTTGTGTACGGTTGCCATGAGGATTGCACATTAAAATGGCTAAAAAATTGAGCATTAAAATGGGCCATTAATGCTCAATTTCGTACACATTAAAATCACCTTTTATTTAGAGGTCGGCGGAAAAATAATTTTTCATGTTTCACGAAAAACTGTCATTGGAAATTTCATTCCGAAAACAAAAACCAAATTTCAGTACCAAACAACTCACCACGTGACAACAGCATAAGTAGCCCCAACGGTCATAGCCAAATTCAAGGCGGACAGCCACACGATTTCCATGACACGAACCCGATAGATTAAAAATCCGGTCGCGAAAAAAATCACCTCGAAATTCGAATTCGCGAAAAATCTCGGCGAACAGGTGAACTTGAAGGTATCGCGCTGACCTGGTGATGGTTCATTTCTTCTGGTCATACGAAGCGGTCTCGAACTGTCATCCCCACCACCCGCTAGAATGCGTCGAAAGATACGACACTATCAGGCAGTATTAATAATAATAAATAATAATTGTTTTTGACCTTGTGTGAAAAATGTGGTAATTGAAAGATTGGGTTGCTGTTTGATTTTTTCAGTGTTGGAGATTGGCACCATTGTTATTGTTAAAAGATTCAACATGTGCGTCTTATATCGATTCAGATATTTTTATTTACGAGGCTTGTAATAAAATTTCGATTTTGAATTTCCCGCTATTTCGGTAGATGTCACGTTTGAAGCTGTCATTTTTTGACATTTGACCAGTAGAAACTACGCCATTATTAAAAATGGAACGATACGCGCTTCAAGAACATATTGAAATTATTAAAATTCAGTATAAAAATGGTGCGAATTTGGCAGAGACTGTTCGTAAAATTCGAGATGTTGGGACAAGTTAGTGATGTGAAGAATAGAACCCGTGCACGTCGCTCAAGAAGAGCCGAGAATATTGCTGCTGTAGCCAAAAGTGTTGAAGAAAACCTATAGGTTAGTCCATTCCTGGTCGTTCTTTGGAAGTAGGCATTCCACAAACGTCATTACACCGTATTTTGCATAAATATTTGGATCTTAAGGCTTATAAAGATCAGTTAACACAAGAACTCAAGCCGGCCGATCATCAAGCAACGAAATCATTGATCTTTTGCGGGAAAAGTTTCCGGAATGTGTTATCTCTCGAAGATATGATCACAATTGGCCACCGAGATCTTGTGATTTAACAGCTTGCAACCATGCCAATAGCCAAGCGTCGATTCAAGACCTCAAAGATGGAATTCGTGAGGCTAACGAGGACATAGGGCAGCCACTTTGCGATTTGGTTAAAAGGATATGGTCATTTGCCTGATGTTACTTTTCACTATTAACGGCATAGCTTCTTCTTTATAATGAAATAAACATCCGATCATTTATATTGAAACATAGCATTTTTCTTAGAATATCAAAATAACACCTCTTATTGGAACACCCTTTATACATACAATAGATGCTAGAGAACGCAAACGCCAATCCATAAGAATATGAAAAGGAAACGGCACCTGATGAATCACCCTGTACAATAAAGTCCAAACCGTAGGAACTCACGAAACTTGTATGAAAGTCTGGGTAGAATTATCATTTATTATATTCAGGCAACACACTTTACAGTTATGGATAGAAAATATGAAAGTGAAGTTGCATACTTTCATATTAATATTATTATTATGAAATGAACTCTCAATTTTTGCGCCCTTCTTATTAGAGATGAGAAATAATGAACCCTAAAAAAATAATAGCGATTATATCCGTTTTTTCTTTCATAGTCAGATTTTAGAGAAAATCGTCCGATCTATTTGCTTAAAATTTGTATAATTTTCAAATTTCAAGCCGGAAGTAGATTCAAACTACTCGATTGTACTCGCCAATGAAGAATACGAGGTCAAAAGCGATTCTGTCTGCCTATACATCCTATAACCATTGTATAAGGAGAACTTTCGAAGGAATGAAGTTGGGTTGTTAGTTTTAAAGCTATTTTCACTAGTAAATTTGAAATACAGTAGTTAAATGTGAATTGGTGATGCGCCTATTTCCACAAAATATGAATATACCATTGTTAGAATGTCATAATATTTTTGTAGTACCTTTTTCTTCAATCCACAACCATAATACTAACCTAAAATTGCTCTCAAATGACCCTCCAACGTCTGCAAGATGGTACCCTTGATCTCTTTAACGGATTTTCCTAAGAATTGTTCAGAGGCAGTTTGTAGCAGTTCGTCGGCTTTCATTATTTACACTGTGCGACACCTGTCACTGTTAATGGGACACCCTGTGCAGTTTCCACGTTCTCACAACACGGGTTGAGCGTCATCACCTCCAGGGAAAGTCTTTGGACGTCTGTTACCAACCACCACGCCCACGCCCATCCTCCTACCACTGTGACTTTTTTGGTTGACCCGCAACATCCACCTGAAAAAAAAATTGCACTTAATATCGAGAAATTGAGGAAAAATAATACAAACATTGATATAATTCGAATAAAATAATATTATGAATTTTATCGGTTTTTGAATTGACTAATTGGATTGTGACAACTTTTCTGCAATGCTTCCAATGATGTCTTTCGTACTATAGAGCTTCAGTTTTCCCAAGAATGCAACATCTTTCGCAATGTTAATGAAGGGTTTTATTTTGAATAGCCTGCTATTTCCGTAGATGTCACGTTTTAAGCTCTCAATTTTTGACATTTGACAAGTAGAAACTACGCCATCAATAAAAATGGAACGATACACGCTTCAAGAACGCATCGAAATTATTAAAATTCACTCTAGGAATGGTGAAAATTTGGCAGAGACGGTTCGTAAAACTTGAACATTTTTGTGTCGTCGTGAAGCACCTTGTCGGATCGCAACAAAGAAATTAGTGGACAAATTCGAGCTGTTGGGGCAAGTTAGTGATGTAAAGAATAAAACCCGAGCACGTCGCTCAAGAAAAGTCGAGAATATTGTTGCTGTAGCCAAAAGTGTTGAAGAAAACCAAGGTTTTCCATTCCTCGTCGTTCTATGGAATTAGGCATTCCACAAACGTCATTAATTGTATAGTTTTGATCTGGATAACGTTTACTTTCAAAAAGACCATTGATCTTTTGCGGAAAAAGATTCCGGACCGTGTTATCTTTCGAAGAGGTGATCACAATAATTGGACACCGAGATCTTGTGATATAACACCTTGCGACTTTTTCCTTTGGGGCCAGGCGAAAGAGAAGGTCTATGCCAAAAGGCCAGCGTCGATTCAAGTCTCAAGACCTCAAAGATGGAATCCGTGAGGTTATCGAGGACATAGGGCAGCCACTTTGCTATTTGGTTATGGAAAATTTCATTAAAAGGATATGGTCCTGTAAGCGTGGTCGTGGTGGTCATTTGCCTGATATTATTTTCCACTACTAATGGCATAGTTTCTTCTTTATAATGAATTAAACATCAGATTATTTATATTGAAAAATGGCATTTTTCTTTGAATATCAAAATAACACATCTTATTGGAAAACTCTTCACAATAATAGAAATACATCATTCTCAACACCATGGCACTTCTTTGTAATATCGAGTTAAGGTGACAGTGAGTCAGCTTAATCATTTTCACGTTTGAAATCCACCTTTCTTCTTCTAATTTCCGTTGTACTTGTTATTCATAGCTCATGGACTGAAATATACAGTTGGTCAACAAGAGCTGTAGGAACGGTTGATGCCCCCAAGAATCTCTTGTGAAAGTACTCCAGAAGCTTCTATTACCGTTTACAGTGCGCGTACTACGTGATGAATTGAACGTAGATATGTCGAAGAAGGTGGTACACTATTTTAGATCGAAGGAGTTGAAGAATAATTATATGGAAGTTTGAAATATGGAGTTTTGGAAAAAATGCCATTTGAACGGTGAATTTATAAACGGTTACAGACATCGATTCGAAAGTATTTTTTTCTGATTCAGGTTCCTCGAAAACCTATAAAAACATATCAAATTCATCGAAGTCCGCCATACTTCTCCAATAAATTCAATTTATAGATTTTGCATTTTTCATTTTCGAGTTGCGTTCGACAGCGTCTGCTTAATGCGGTTTGCTTCGCATCGATGAATTTTCAACGTCAATCGATTCATTAGACTGAGCTCAACAATTATCAGTAACAATCGTTTCTGTAGCTTTTACAGAATTTCTGCAAAATGCTGAAATATTGAGTTTTAGGGGGGGTAAACCCCTTAGTCATTTTTCGTCCAAAATTTCAAAATTTTAGATGGTCATTTTATTTGCTTATATTGAAGAGGACTATAGACTGAAAAAGAATATGCCATTCATTTTTCATTCCGGCTGTTCAAACGGAAATTATGAAAGTTTGAAATATCGAATTTTGGAAAAAATGCCATTTAAACGGTGAAATTTCAAACGCTTGCAGATATCGGTTCGAAAGTATTTTTTTCTGATTCAGCTACCTCGGAAACCTATAAGAACATAGCAAATTCAATACAGTTCCTCATACTTTCCAAAGAAATTCAGTTTATAGATTTGCATTTTTCATTTTCGAGTTGTGTTCGAGAGCGCCTGCGTAATGCAGTTCGCTTCGGATCGATGAATTTTCAACGTCAATCGATTCATTAAACCGAGCTCAACAATTATCAGTAACAATTGTTTCTGTAGCTTTACAGATTTTTTGCAAAAGGCTGAATATAGCGTTTTAGGGGGGGTCAACCCCTTAGCCATTTTTCGTCCAAAATTTCAAAATTTTAGATGGTCGTTTTATTTGCTTATATTGAAGGAGACTACAGACTGAAAAAGAATATGCAATTCATTTTTCATTCCGGCTGTTCAAACGGAAATTATGAAGGTTTGAAATATCGAATTTTGGAAAAAATGCCATTTGAACGGTGAAATTCTAAACGCTTGCAGATATCTATTCGAAAGTATTTTTTTCTGATTCAGCTACCTCGGAAACCTATAAAAACATAGCAAATTCAATACAGTTCCTCATACTTTTCAAAGAAATTCAGTTTATAGATTTTGCATTTTTCATTTTCGAGTTGTGTTCGAGAGCGCCTGCGTAATGCAGTTCGCTTCGGATCGATGAATTTTCAACGTCAATCGATTCATTAAACCGAGCTCAACAATTATCAGTAACAATTGTTTCTGTAGCTTTTACAGATTTTTTGCAAAAGGCTGAAATATAGCGTTTTAGGGGGGGTCAACCCCTTAGCCATTTTTCGTCCAAAATTTCAAAATTTTAGATGGTCGTTTTATTTACTTATATTGAAGGAGACTACAGACTGAAAAAGAATATGCAATTCATTTTTCATTCCGGCTGTTCAAACGGAAATTATGAAGGTTTGAAATATCGAATTTTGGAAAAAATGCCATTTGAACGGTGAAATTCTAAACGCTTACAGATATCGATTCGAAAGTATTTTTTTCTGATTCGGCTACCTCGAAAACCTATAAAAACATACCAAATTCAATAAAGTCCGCCATACTTTTGAAATAAATTCAAGTCATAGATTTTGCATTTTTCATTTTTGATTTGCGTTCGAGAGCGCCTGCGTAATGCAGTTCGCTTCGGATCGATGAAATTTCAACGTCAATCGATTCATTAGACCGAGCTCAACAATTATCAGTAACAATTGTTTCTGTAGCTTTTACAGATTTTTTGCAAAAGGCTGAAATATAGCGTTTTAGGGGGGGTCAACCCCTTAGCCATTTTTCGTCCAAAATTTCAAAATTTTAGATGGTCATTTTATTTGCTTATATTGAAGGGGACTACAGACTGAAAAAGAATATGCAATTCATTTTTCATTCCGGCTGTTGAAACGGAAATTATGAGAGTTTGAAATATCGAATTTTGGAAAAAATGCCATTTGAACGGTGAAATTCCAAACGCTTGCAGATATCGATTCGGGAGTATTTTTTTCTGATTCAGCTACCTCGAAAACCCATAAAAACATACCAATATCAATAAAGTCCGCCATACTTTCCAAATAAATTCAATTCATAGATTTTGCATTTTTCATTTTCGAGTTGCGTTCGAGAGCGCCTGCGTAATGCACTTCGCTTCGGATCGATGAATTTTCAACGTCAATCGATTCATTAGACCGAGCTCAACAATTATCAGTAACAATTGTTTCTGTAGCTTTTACAGATTTTTTTGCAAAAGGCTGAAATATAGCGTTTTAGGGGGGTCAACCCCTTAGCCATTTTTCGTCCAAAATTTCAAAATTTTAGATGGTCATTTTATTTGCTTATATTGAAGGGGACTACAGACTGAATAAGAATATGCAATTCATTTTTGAAATTTTGAGAGTTTGAATTATCCAATTTTGTGGAAAATGCTATTTGAGAGGTGTAATTCTAAACCCTTGCAGATATCGATTCGAATATATTTTTTTCTGATTCGGCTACCTCGAAAACCGGAAAAAACATGCCAAATACAATAAAGTTCTCCAGAGTATCTTGCACGTGGTCGCAAAATTTCATTCGATCGGTTTTGTTCTGTTTGAGATATGAGGGGCAAAAATTTTGAATGACCATATTTTATGGAACCTCCTGTACGATTTCGGCCGTTTACGAACTTAACTGCGGCATTCAGAAACCGAACCAATTTCACTAAAATGTGTCGAACCTTATAGTTTGGGCTTAGGGCCCAAACTATAAGGTTCGACACATTTTAGTGAAATTGGTTCGGTTTCTGAATGCCGCAGTTAAGTTCGTAAACGGCCGAAATCGTACAGGAGGTTCCATAAAATATGGTCATTCAAAATTTTGCCCCTCAATATCTCAAACAGAACAAAACCGAAATAAGAAAATCACAGATATTTGAGCAGAACGACCCCTCAAAAACCTCAATATAATCATACTGGATAGTTGAAAGAGCAAAGATCATAATGAATATGGAATCAAATATCATTAAAATATCAACGATAATCTAAAGATAATCATAAGAACAATGACATAACATAAACAACCGAAACAGTCCAATACATTCCAAACTAATTTTCCGATCTGATTCACAGAACCAAAAGACAAAACGAAGACCTGCACCAATAATCCTCTCATAGTCCTACACACAAACACACCTGTTCCCATAACCTAACGGCCATGCATACCAACATCATCAACGTAAATTCCGTTATCTGAAGAATTGTGTCGCGAGGCATCGAAGAACCCACGTACTGTGAAGAAAAGCCAGACCTAAAACGAGCCATTGGAAGAAAGTACCACATACTCGCGATCTCGACAGATGAAAAGAGATACCAGAAGACTCAATCTACTCTCTGGCAATTTAGGAAGTCAACCATAGTAGTAGCTGTCAAGTTCAAGGTCGTTTCTGGAGATTTTCAGAAGACTTTAAATCGGTGCGAGAAGAATTCGAAGGGTTGAAGTGTCATGTTTTTTGTGTGAAGTGTCGAGGAGTTTTCGTGACGAAGAAAGTGTTGAAGTGGTAGACTGATAAAGTGAAGAGGTGAGTGGAAATGTTCTGTATCTTGAGGTGATTGGATCTGGGTCAAAAGGAATTGATTGAGTATACAGGGCGTTAGTGAATGACTGCGACAATCCTCGCACCCTTTGAGTTTTAATTTCAAAATCAATTAATCCTATGATTTGTTTAATTTGATATTTCAATCGATATGTCACAATCCAATTTTGAAACTACTAATCCATGAATTCGTGAATTTTCCCAGGTAATAATTAGTAAAAAGAATAATGGTCTGATTGCAGCACTGTAAAATATAAAATGTAAATGATTTCCTATTTTTTTATGAAAAAACATCGCTGAATAGGTGATCAAATTACCTTCCATTTGATGTATCACACCCCATATATTGCCAGTTGAAAAAATAAAGTAGGGGGTGAGAAATATCAAATTAAAAAAAATCATAGGATACATTTCTTTCAAAATTTGAAATCGAAGAGTGCGAATATTTTTCTCAATATTTCCTCGTACCTATAAGAATTATTATTGACGAGTTACGTTTTTTTGGCACTTTGTATTCATACTAGAGCGCTTCATTTTCATTGAATGACACGTTTTGAGTTTAAGCAAATATTTTAAAACTCAATCTGGAAGAGCCAAAACAAAAACGAATAAACTGAAAGGAAACAATAGCTGATATACAGAGTGTCCTGGAAAATGTGGGAAATCTCTCAGATTCAAATAGAACATAAAAAAATAAGATCACAAGTTCCCATATTTTTTTTCCTAGCGGCCCTCTCTACGAAGACACGACCTCTTAAATGACGCCACTGGAAAAACATTTTAGTGAAATAAATTCCAATTACTTACTTCTTTCATTATTTTTTTCGAAAATGGTTGATTTTATCGACACTGAACAAGAATACCTTTTCTTTAGCTCAATGTTCAAGGTATCCAAATTTGTTTTTTTAGCACCTTATCATACAGGGTGTTAAAAATATAAGCATTAAAATGTACAACCCAGTCCGACCCTGGTAAACTGAACAAGCTAATTGAAAATTGAGTGCCGTGATTTAAGAGGTCCTTAATACTATTAATCATATCAAATTTTCATCAAATTATATCGAGTAGTTTGAAACTTATTGCACTAAAATGGATTTCCAGTGGCGTCATTTAGGAGGTCGTATCTTCGTAGGGAGGGCCGCTGGGAAAATGAGAACTTGTCATCTTATTTTATTATGTTCTATCTGAATCCCACATTTTCGGGGACACCCTGTATATAGGACACCTTTGCACCAAAAACTACAGTCAACTTTAATGAAGAATAACTCTTATCATTATAAATCCCTTGGATAGTACTTAATCATAGTTGCTATTCAACCAATAGCGTTCAGGATCAGGACACCAGGTCCTTTCTGTCAAGTTCTTATTTTTCATTATTTTTTATTGAAGGATATCTTGGGTAAACATCTTCTCTTGTTTCGAAATGATTTTTATCATTGTAAAAACCAAATGGAATTCGAGAATTATAAATATTTGTCTAGTAGAGCGTGGTCGAAATATACCCCAGAAAATAAATGAAAATAACAAGAAAGAGCCACACATTACTTGTAATAGGTACTCCAGATTTTTTTTATAACTGAGCAATCAGGAAAATCAAAAGATATTAATGAACGAATGAAGCCAAATGACCTGTATCAAAGCAATTGGAAACCATTTTACCAATTACACTTAAATCTAATATCTAATTTCGAAAAAGAGCTCGACCCATTAATGAAGTCAACCACTCGTACAAATTGATCTTTAAAATCACGGCTTGATCATTTTTCATTTGCAATTTTGAGCAGCAAAAACCACAATCCAAATGTGTAAGTGGACCTCATTTTATATTAACCTAATATATGTTATAAGTAATCAAGGAAATTGAAAAAATAATAAAACAGAAATTTCGAGAAAGTTTTATCAGATTTTTGTATATTTCATTTCCAGTTGATTTTGTTCATATTATTTTTAATTGCTGCTTTTTTCTGATTGTTTGGAATTTTTTTGAGAATATTTCTGGCTGGAAATTGAGGGTCAATAAAAAATAAAAAGTCAATGAACTGAATCTGACAGTTTTTGCAGAGAATGGAGCATAAAATCTTATAATTTCTGGAAGAATTCAACAAATGACTCATCTTGAAATCTATCTCATAAAAAGATAGTGTGGTAGAGTTAGGGTAAACCAATGATGAATCAGAAAATTCCAGAAAAGGAAATACCATAAACCAAATGGTTCTTTTCGGCCATCTTAATTTAAGGTACCATTTCAGTCAGTTCGGGTCTGCCTCAGCTTATATTTTATTGTTGATAGAACAAAGGATAAATTGAGATAACATCATGTTCTTTCTGAAAGAGTGCATTAAAAGCTTGATTATGAACGTAAGTGCTTTCACATTCATTACATAAGGGGTAAATGTATCTAAATTGATTATATCGGTAATCATTCGCAATATAAATGCAGCCTGGGTTATCAGGTATCAAAAATTGGTATTATTCTTGAAGAAATTTGAATCGAAATTATTGTGAAAACTGAAAATAAGGTAATTTTTGTAATGTTATTAAGGCTAATTCCATTATTCTGATAAAATATCCATCATCAGTAATTCCACACAAACAATAGAATATTTATTCAAAATTCACACAGTCACAGACATTTTTTTTTTCAAATAGCATCAATTTTCTTGTGACATGTTTATGACTTATTCTGGTAACAATTAAAAACAATTGGTCATCAATATTTAGGAACCTTTTAACCGGTATCAATAATTCGATTAATCATTAAATAATACACGATTGTAAAAAAGTTTGAAAGTCGAAAACAACTTGAATATTATATTTTATTTATAGCCTTACGCTTCGCCCTGTATATGAGATGATTAAATCTTCTACGAACATCGTAGACAATAGAATAATGGTGAATAAAATCCAACCGTCAATAATTTTTAATTAAAATGCTATTGTTGCTTGATTGGGCTTGCTCGCATGATCAGGTGGAAAAATAATGATAAAATTCAAAATATTCAGTTTTTTCCGGAAAATTGACGGTTTAAAATTCATAAGTGTTTAAGTGAATGATTTAAAATCAAAAACGACATAATTGCTTCTGTTCTTGTTCATAATATTTTGCAACAAAGGATACATTTCATGAAAAGAAGGTGAAGATTATTATAATAATAATTTATGAAAACATAGATAGGAAGAGAGAAATACAGTGGAACTTTTCTATAACGAAAGCGCTAAATCCGCAAGAAAAATTCGTTATAACCAAATTTTGTTAAACAGAAAATTTGTTTCCATAGTCGGCAATGTCGTGGTCGACTTCACTGATAAATTTGAGTTTATCATTCGAACTCAAGAACTTCTTTTTAGACATTTTCGCACAACTTTCACACTATCGTAATGATTAGATTGAAACCAAACAGTTAGGGGTGTATTTAAAACTGTTTCAGAAGGATCTCTCTGCCCGCCGTAATGATTTAGTTTAAGGTCGGGATTTATTACGTATGTCCGGAAAAATTTCGGGAAAAACCCACCCTTACACCTTCTTACCAATACCCATTCATAGAGTGATGTTCTTCGAATATTTCGTTATAGAGAGAATTTACTTCGTTTTAGAGGGTGTTTTCAACATGGAATTTGGATTCAAAGTGCAATGTCTTGTACGAAATTCTTGATGTTCTTTGAATAATTCGTTATAGAGAGAATTTACTTCGTTTTAGAGGGTGTTTCTAACATGGAATTTGGATTCAAGGTGCAATGTCTTGTACGAAATTCTTTATACAGAGAAATTCGTTATACAGACGTTCCTTGTATGGAAGTTCCACAGTATATTAAATAAATCATATTTTCTATATCAACACATTCGTTCTCATTTGGTTAATTTTTTATTGAATATTGGAAAATTTGTGTATGGTTCCAAAGTCGTTCAGAAAAATTGAAGTAATCACGGTCGTGGACTTACATGTCAAAAATACGAACTTTGGTCTAATTCTATTAATTCTTCAATTTAACTTTTCTGTTCAAATTTTAAACCTACGCTAAAAACTACAAGCTTCTAGGTTGTTCCTACCGGAAGTTAACGTGTTTACGAACGCAGTTCCTCTAAGAACAAGCGCTCTAAAATTAAGTTCCTCAGCTTACGTGCACCTTCTAGCATATGCATTATCTACCAGACGTTTTTTAACGGTAGTACACCATAAAAAGATTCCAAAATTAAATTAAAATTCTTTGAACGTACTCATTGATTGACAAATGCAGTACACACAACTATTGGACGAAAATTTTGCTCAACGTTCCTTAGAAATAGAAAGTGAAACTATGTGATGGGAAAATTAAAATTTTGGCATCGACTCGAGTTTGTCAGTTTTTAGTGGGTAAAGTATACAGTTGACTTGGTGGTTTACTGTAGAGTGAATGTGGTCGCGAATATGGTTTTTTGGAGAGGTGGTATGTGACAGTTTTGTGACATTAAGATATCATTGAATTGAAAAGGATTGAAAATAAAAGTTCATTTTTGTTGGGGAAATTAGAATCGGGTTTATTTAAAAATTTGAAGGAAAAATAATTCAAATAATCCATGGACCAGCGCCTTTTTTTCATAATGGTTACTAACAATCTGAATATTTGTGAGTAGCTTCATTTTGACGAGACGCCCAACTTTTTCCTCTACGAAAATTCTTGATAGTGAGAGCTAATACAGTATGGAGGCGTCAAAAGTGTTAAATGGGGGAATGTTCAATTTTCTTACTAACAGCTACTTCATAAAATAAATCTTGAAACAATTTCATTAAAAATTGAAAACAATAA
This sequence comes from Propylea japonica, assembly GCA_013421045.1. NCBI lineage: Eukaryota > Metazoa > Arthropoda > Insecta > Coleoptera > Coccinellidae > Propylea > Propylea japonica. The sequence goes on from CM024245.1 coordinate 13,880,042, forward strand.
TTGTCCTACAAAAATGATGAGTGTATCAAAGTGCCCCCATTCCCATCATATATCAACAACTAGGTCTAAAAAAATTATTACTAACCGGCTGATATTTTCACTGTTGCTCAGCAATTTTTTTTTATGAACTGGTCACATTGTCCTACAAATTGAGTGGAACGTTTTCCAGTCCTACCTTAGAAATTGTACCAAAGAGCCCACAATTAAAAATGATTACTAACAATTGACAATTTCTGAGCGTAGGACTGGCAAAACGTACCACTCAATTTGTAGGACAATGTGATCAGTTCATAAAGGAAATATCTGCTAAGCAACAGTGAAAAAAGCAGCCGGTTAGTGATAATTTTTTTAGACCTAGTTGTTGATATATGTTGGGAGTGGGGGGCACTTTGATACGCTCATCATTTTTGTTGGACAATTATTGTTTTCAATTTGTAATAAAATTGTTTCAAGATTCAATTTATAAAGTAGCTGTTAGTAATAAAATTTGAACATTCGCCGATTTAACATTTTCGACCCCTCCATACTGTATTAGCCCTCACTATCGAGAGTTTTCGTAGAGAAAAAAGTTGGGCGTCTCGTCAAAATGAAGCTACTCACAAATATTCAGATTGTTAGTAATCATTATGAAAAACAGGCGCTGTCCCATGGACTAAAATAACATTAAATTGAAAAAAAAATATACGATGAAAATACCATAAACAATATTCAATAATAAAATTATTTTGTAGTTTCTTTCTACTTTTCCTTCATTATAAACGATTATAGTTTTTCTTGTTTTCGATACTTATATTCTTTTGAGTTTCCATCTACATGCTTCGATGTAATAGGCATTTTGAATACCTTTAGCATTGATGTTGAAATTATATGTTTTTGTGTTGGAAATATATGAATTATTTTCGATTGAAATAATGAAATAACCAGAAATTTGAGAATAAACCAGTTTAAACTATCAAAAGCGTCAGTAGATAACCTTGACATCTTTTTCTCCTTTGTTCACATTCTTTTCTTATACACAATCTGAAGTTTTTTTCAGTTATGAGTGCCATTCTAGGGCCCTTAATGGGTCTTGGTTCTGCAGCATCTAACGTCGCCTACGTCCTACCAGCCCTCGTGGCAGCCCTAGCCTACTTCCAGTTCGAGTTAATGGACCCAGAGTCCAGACCCATAGATGTACCATCTGAGGAGTTACTCGACAAATACGATTTTATTGTGGTGGGGGCGGGATCTGCAGGTAAGGCAATTAAGATCACGAGAAAGATCCATATTTTACACATCAACACAATAATCTAAAGAAAAAAGTCAAAAACTAACAGTATTATGGCAATAGAACACTAACTGCTATGAACAAAATTCGTTATTAACACTACACTCGAGATTGAAATGACACCCATCCAGTTGAAACCAGAATAATTGAACTTTTATGATTACAGGAGCAGTTGTAGCCAATCGTCTCAGCGAAATAGAAGGGTGGAAGGTTCTTCTTTTAGAAGCTGGAGGGGATGAAACAGAAATATCAGACGTTCCTCTGATGGCTGCCTATCTGCAGTTGTCCCAGTTAGATTGGAAATATAAGAGTGAGCCACAAGGACAAGCATGTCTAGGTAAGAACTTTGGGTAAATAAAAACACAGAATGTCTGATTCAATTTAGTCTATAAATCCCCTTTGAACATTCACATAGTTAGATCTGATGAAATCCAATATCTGTGAAGGCTTCAACGAGGCTAGTTCCTCTTCTTACAAGTTTCTCACACGAGGTATTTCTCCTAAGGCTCGCAATAGCAAAGCATTTCGTGACTAGGTGAATGGGGATTTCTTCTTCCTCCCCACAGAACCTACACTCGTCAGTGTCCGATGATCCCATCCTCAACAGGCGCTTCCTGAGGCGACAGTGTCCTGTAAGAAAGCCAGTGAGGAGGTGCAATTGTTTCTTACCAAGATCCAGTTATCTTTTGGATATTGCTGTTTCACTGTTCCGAAGGAACTTAATGGAATGATCCATCTCTGGGAGATTCCTCCAGAGTTTTTCCCTCTCGGCTTTCTCCTTCTCCAGAAACTCCTTCATATAGGTACATTTACCAATTGTTGATTGAAGTTTCTTGGGTTTTTAGCACTAAGTCTTACCAGTAAATAGTCATTTACTTTTAATAAATATATTGACTCCGACATATGTTCGGCCTTATTATGGCCTTTTTCAAGGATAGTACAACCATCAATAATTTCATTTTCGTCAAAATATTACATTTTCAGTTATAAATATAAAAACAATTACACATTCTCACAGATATGACACAAACAAACATTGGTAAAGTTATAACTTTACCAATGGATTGGTAAAGTTATAAATTTACCAATGTTTGTTTGTGTCATATCTGTGAGAATGTGTAATTGTGTTTTATATTTATAACTGAAAATGTCATATTTTGACGAAATGGAATTATTGATGGTTGTACTATCCTTGAAAAAGGCCATAATAGGCCGAAACATATGTCGGAGTCAATATATTTTATTAAAAGTAAATTTTAAAGACAATATAATTGCATGGAAACGATATATCGACGACGTTTCTGCATCTGGAATGGTAAGAAAGAGAACTCGAAGAATTCTTCACAACAATAAACACTAAATTTAAGATAAAATTCACATTAGAACACGCAATATCTAATACTATTAATTTTCTCGATCTAACAATCTCTTTGAACGAAAACAACGACTTCCTTTTTAAAATTTATAGAAAAACCCACTCAAACTGATAGCATTATACCATACCATTCCTACCATTCGCCATCCATGAAGAGAGCTGCTTTTAATTTCTTATTTCATAGAATTCTCAACGTCCCCTTATCCCCTGAGAACTACAAAAAAGAAATGGATATCATTTACCAACTTGGCAGAAATAACCAATATAAAAAGAATACATAGACCAAGTATACATTTCAATAAAAAGAAAATGATAATGAAGAAAATATACCCTCACATTACAAAAAGAAAAACCTTCCTAACTATACCATACTATAAAGGTTTACACGAAAATATCAGAAAACTGTTAATAAACATGACTACACACTGATAAACAACGACATAAAACTATCGAAAACTTTCTAGTCAATAATAAAACGAAAACTAAACAAGAAGAAAAAGCGGAATATATCAAATAAATTGTGCTAATTGTCCTTCCTTTTACATTGGCATGACCACACGAAACATGAAAAAACGTTTTAATGAACACCGTAGAAACCAACCCAAATCAGCATGGGTTGCCACATAGACGAATATAAACACAATATAGAATTTGATAACTTGAGAATATTACATAAAGGACATAACTTTTACAAACTGACATTACTAGAACAATTAGAAATCCTAAGAAACAAAGATAATAGACATTTACTGAACGAATTTTCAGACTTTAACCTTAGAGAAAACAACCTCATCAGACTAATTAATTTCCCGAACATACCACCAGATATTGACAGCATGACTGCTAATAACACAAACTGACCTTCATTTCTGTATGAGACTAGTTGTGAAATAATACGAAATTGTTTTCTTCCTTCAAGAACATCTAAATTTCTGAATGCTTACATTATTTATAATTATAATTGAAGGAATACCTCTTTGTACGGTAAGTTGATTGCACGTTCACACCTGAATTTGTATAATTAAAATTGTTCCTTTCAGCTGGCCTGATGATGGTTTTTTAGAAAACCGAAATCGATCGCCAAAGAATAAATTTTTAAAATAAGTGTGTTTTTCTTACTTAGACCTGCTAAAAGTAAATGACTATTTACTGGTAAGACTTAGTGCTAAAAAACCCAAGAAACTTCAATCAACAATTTATAAATTAAATAGCACAAGAAAACTAAACAACGAAAAAAGGTACATTTACCTATACCCCAGAAGGGTTCTGGGCCAAGGAGTGACACTCGTGCGCCCTCTTTGGCAAGTGTATTGGCCTCTTCATTTCCTTTGATTCCCGAAATGCCAGTAACCCAGATTTAAAGACCTTATTTTTGGCCTACCTTATCGAGTTTGTTCTGGCACTCCCAGATCATCTTTGAGTCGATGACGTAGGAGCTCAGTGCTCTAAAAGCAGCTGGACTATCTGAGTGTATCGCTATATCGCACTTCTGATAGTTTCTTTCTATGTGGTACCTCCAGAATAATGATAGTTTTGCATTGATTTTCGAATCAATCGTTATGTGAATGCTAAAGGTCATTAGCAGACTGGATTGGATCAGTTATTCTTTGTTTTTATTGTATACAAAATGACGTTAAGATGAAAATTTTTTAGAACTTTGGGGGCACATATTCTCCAAAATAAGAAATGTTGGTTAAATTTATGTTGTTCGGAAAGTCTTAATAAATATAACGACACAAAAATCTGCTGGATACCTGCTAGAATGAAAAATTCGAATATTAACTGTCTCTAGGGAGGTTTGCAAGTATGGGCGATCTTCCTTTTCTCTTCCAATCCATTCGTCAACTGACTACATGAATCTTTTTAAATTTATTACAGCAATGAACAACGGAAGATGCAACTGGCCTAGAGGAAAAGTCATAGGCGGCTCTTCAGTCCTAAACTACATGCTCTATCTACGTGGAAACAAGAAGGATTACGAAATCTGGGAATCCCTAGGAAACCCAGGTTGGGGCTACAAAGATGCTTTGTACTACTTCAAGAAATCCGAAGACAACCAGAATGCCTATCTGGCGAAGTCTCCCTATCATTCCGAAGGAGGATACTTGACAGTTTCTGAAGCTCCATATCACACACCATTGGTTGCCGCCTTTGTTGAAGCTGGTGAACAGTTGGGCTACCAGAATAGGGACATAAATGGAGAATTTCAATCAGGCTTTATGATCGCTCAAGGTGAGACAACCATTCGACTTATAAGTCTTTCAAATGTTATTTAATTTCAAATAGAGGATGCTTTTCCTTGTTGAAATGAATTTTGAGTTACTTTGATCATTCTCTACTCTACCATTGAACTATTCAGCCAAGATCACATTAGTTATCATTTCTGTGAGTTCGGTTTTTCTATACCATTGTCACAGTTCCTCAAAAATCGCTTAAGACAGATATTTTTTCCATTATATGGTGAAATTGAGATCTTCGAGAATGTTCAAGTATCAAAGGAAATGGAGAATGTTTTTCTTTTCATATCGCCAATGCCTTCTTTTCGAAATCTGTCATAAAAAGAGCCATAATGGACAAAAGGACCGATAGCCTTACCAAACTCTTGTTGGTAGAAGGTATAATCATTAGTAAATAAACTTATTAAGTTAAATATTTTGATTTAGGGGTATAAATAAGGCTTTATCTTCTTCACATAAAGGATTTTCCAATAAAGAGGTTAAATTTATAACTTTCACCCTGATAGGTTTTCCAATTAAAGGTGTTATTTCGAATAGCCCGCTATTTTGGTAGATGTCACGTTTGAAGCTGTCATTTTTTGACATTTGACCAATAGAGACTATGCCATTAATAAAAATGGAACGATACTCGCTTCAAAAACGCATTGAAATTATTAAAATTCACTATAAAATGGTGAAGATTTAGCAGAGACGGTTCGTAAAACTCGAACATTTTTGTGTTGTCGTGAAGCACATTGTCGAACCGCAATGAAGGAATTGATGGAAAAATTCGAGCTGTTGAGACAAGTTAGTGATGTGAAGCGTAAAACCCGTGCATGTCGCTTAAGAACAGCCGAGAACATTGCTGCTGTAGCCGAAAGTGTTGAAGAAAACCCAGGTTTGTCCATTACTTGTCGTTCTTTGGAATTAGGCTTTCCACAAACGTCATTACACCGTATTTGGAATAAAGGTTTGGGTCTTGAGGCTTATAAGTTCAGTTAACACAAGAACTCAAGCCGGCCCACCTTTTGCGGGAAAAGTTTCCGGACCGTGTATATCTCGAGTGGTAATCACAACTGGCCACCGAGTTCTTGTGATTTAACACCTTGCGACTTATTCTTTGCGACCACGTGAAAGAGAAGGCTTACGCCAATAGCCCAGCGTCGATGCAAGATCTCATAGATGGAATTCGTGAGGCTATCGAGATCGAGAACATAGGGTAGCCACTATGCGATTTGGTTATGGAAAATTTCATTAAAAGGATATTGTCCTGTAAGCATGATCGTGGTGGCCATTTGCCTGATGTTATATTCCACTATTAACGGCATAGTTCCTTCTTTAAAATGAAATGAACATCCGATCATTTGTATTGAAAAATGGCATTTTTCTTTGCATATCAAAATAACACCTCTTATTGGAAAACCCTTCTCATTGATTATAAGAGTTACTGTTGCTTAAAGTTTTCATCTTTCAGGTACCATCAGAAGAGGAGCCAGATGTTCCACAGGAAAATCCTTCTTAAGACCTATTCGTCTCCGTCAAAACCTTCATATAGCCATGCATTCTCACGTAACAAGAGTCCTAATAGATCCAGTAACCAAAGTAGCCTTTGGTATCGAATTCATCAGAGACGGCAAGGTATACCGCATCAGAGCCACAAAAGAAGTCATCCTTTCCGCAGGAGCCGTCAATTCTCCACAGATCCTCATGCTTTCAGGCGTTGGTCCAAAATCAGACCTGGCCAAACTAAAAATACCTTTAATACAGGACCTTCCAGTAGGCCACAATCTTCAAGACCACGTGGGACTTGGAGGACTCACTTTCGTCATCGACAAACCTGTGTCTATCCTTCTCAGCAGGGTATACGCTGTACCACCAGTTTTCCAGTACGCTGCTTTCGGTGGAGGACCTTTGACCATCATGGGAGGCGTTGAAGGTCTCGCTTTTGTCAACACCAAGTACGTCAACGCTTCAGAAGACTTCCCTGACATAGAATTCCATTTTATATCTGGTTCGACGCATTCTGACGGAGGTGCACAGCTCAAGAAAGCTCATGGTCTCACTGATAGGTTCTATAATAAAGTGTTCGAGCCAATAACAGGCAGGGACTCCTTCAGTTTGCTGCCGGTGTTGCTCAGACCAAGGAGCAGAGGTTTCATCAAGCTCAGGAGTAGGAATCCATTTGATCCACCTCTAATTTACCCTAATTACTTCAAGGACGACTTCGACATGAGAACCTTGATCGAGGGCGTGAAGATTGGTGTAGCTCTAAGTAGAACTCCAGCTTTTAAATACTACAAAAGCAAATTTCTTCCTTTCCCAGACTGCAGTCATATCCAAATACATACTGATGATTATTACGAATGTATGATTCGTCTTTATTCAGCAACTATCTACCATCCTGTTGGTACAGCTAAGATGGGCCCGAATTATGACGAAGGAGCTGTGGTAGATCCTCAACTCAAAGTGTATGGCGTCAAGAATTTAAGAGTGATCGACGCTTCTATAATGCCAACTTTGGTGAGCGGAAACACTAATGCACCAGTGATTATGATTGGGGAGAAAGGAGCTGACTTGATCAAATCGTATTGGATAAAGAGGGGGAGAAGACAGGGTGCTTTTGGTTAATTGTCATGTAAAGATGAAAAGAAAGAGTTGAGCTTTTACCTAATGAGCTAAGTTACCTGTAGATACCTTGTTGAGATTCTTAAGTGCGATTGTATAGAGCGACTATTATTTATAGTGAATTTGTAAATATATTTTTAAGTAGTATTTGGTGGCTTTATTTTATTGTGATTGATCCTGAATTGTTTTTTGTTTTTCTACTTCCTCCTTTTATGAAGTTCGATACAATATTGCCATCAAATTAGAATGAATTGTTGAAAATTGAGAACGCTAGAATTGTGCAGACCTTCAGTTTTTCATGAATTGTATATAGGGCCTCTTCTTAAAGTGTCCACCCTCAATAATACGTACAACGATGAATCAGAATTTGTAAAAACACCCAGACAGGCGATTTTTGATGACAGGGGAACATGATCTGGGATACAAAGCTTGTTCCTACTAGCAACCTCCTGGAGAGGGTGGCAACCCCAACAGGAATTTGAATAGAAAAACTGGGTAGTTTTCTTGCACACATGCATGGATTCAACTTTGTATGAACCTACAGTTTGTGTGTTTCATTTGGTTTTATTGGTACCATAAGTCTATAAAAAAACCTGTGACTTTGTGAATATTCACTTGATAGAACAAAACTGCAGGTTCGTACAAATTTAAATTCATGCTTACATTTGTGCTCAAAACTACCCACTTTCCCTATTCAAAGTCCTGAGGGGGTTGCAAACCTCTCCAGATGGTTGCCAGTAAAGGGTTTTCCAATAAGAGGTGTTATTTTGAATGCCCTGATATTTCGGTAAATGTCACGTTTAAGCTTTCATTTTTCGACATTTGACAAGTAGAAACTACGTCATTCATAAAAATAGAACGATGCACGCTTCAAGAACGCATTGAAATTATTAAAATTCACTATAAAAATGGTGAAAATTTGGCAGAGACGGTTCGTAAAACTCGAACATTTTTGGGTCGCCGTGAAGCACCTTGCCGGACCGCAATAAAGAAATTGGTGGAAAAAATTCGAGCTCATGGAACAAATTAGTGATGTGAAGAATAAAACCTGTGCACGTCGCTCAAGAACAGCCGAGAATTTTGCTGCTATAGCCGAAAGTGTTGAAGAAAACTCAGGTTTGTCAATTACTCGTCGTTCTTTGGAATTAGGCATTCCATAAATGTCATTACACCGTATTTTGCATAAAGATTTTTGTCTTAAGGCTTATAAAGTTCAGTTAACACAAGAACCAACGGAACCATTGATCTTTTGCGGGAAAAGTTTCCGGATCATGTTATCTCTCGACGAGGTGATCACAATTGGCCACCGAGATCTTGTGATTTAACACCTTGCGACTTCTTCCTTTGGGGCCACGTGAAAGAGAAGGACTACGCCAATAGCCCAGCGTCGATTCAGGACCTCAAAGATGGAATTCGTGAGGCTATCGAGGACATAGGGCAGCCACTTTGCGATTTGGTTATGGAAAATTTCATTGAAAGTAAATGGTCCTGTAAGCGTGGTCGTGGTGGTCATTTGCCTGATGTTATTTTCAACTATCAACGGCATAGCTTCTTCTTCATAATGAAATAAAAATCCGATCATTTATAGTGAAAAATGGTATTTTTCTTTGAATATCAAAATAACACCTCTTCTTGGAAAACCCTTTAGAAATGAGCTTTATATCCCAGATCATGTCCCCCTATCATCAAAAATCGACCTGTCTGAGTGTATTCAAAAATTCTGATTCGTTGTTCACTTATTTAGGTTGGACGCATTTGAACGAAACACCCTGTATAAAAAATCTTTCATTCACTTTATTCCTAGCGCCAATGATGTTTATTCTCAATTTCTGAACAAACGTAGTAAAACGGAATTAGTATTGAATATCTTCTGTAAGTAGTGTATCTCGCAAAACATGCTGAGTTGCGAATTTCTTTATCACTGCATTCTTAGCTCATCAAGTTATCGTTCAGTGGAAAATTGTAATGAGCAGAATGCTGTTAGAATAATTAGTGAATTATTGTGTTTTTCATGTGATAATTAGTGATTTTTGGGAATATACTTCGGTAAGTAATTATATGATTGAGTATCTTCTGAAATTTGAATGTTTGAATTGAGAATTTCAGGAGAATATTGTGTAATCAATAGAAATATCATATCAATATCTAGCAAGTTCTGGGTAGAAAAAAAAGTATTTTGAGTATTTCTTTATATTCTGTTGAAATAAAGAAAACAATAAAAATATTCCCGAGAATTTATTTCGGCGTATTTTTATTTTATAATCCCTTAATGATTCAATCTGAAATGCAAATTATATTTGAAAACCAGTTGATAAAAAGCCATGGTGTTGATTTTTCCAAATTTATTGATAGTATTCAAATTTCTCAAATGAATTATCCATAAATTTAATCTGATATTGAGACAATTTATGGTGGCATTCTGATTTCATCTGTGAGCCAATCTGTAACTCTTCATAAGCTCTCAGGAAAATTGCAATTCTGAACCTCTTCAAGGGATCTGCAGCTTACAGAAATCGTTAAATATTTACGAGTATTCGACGGGTGATAGGAAGCATTTTCAAATGATATAATGTGAGGTAACGTTGAATGGTTTGTTTGTTTTAGGACGAA